>JAULCC010487379.1:563-10908 GCA_032358795.1 Nuttallia obscurata | reverse complement strand
GCACTGCTTAGTAGTGTAAATGAGGTCAACATATACAGGATTTCAAGACTGGAACGGTCGCTTAAAATGTCCCACTCTACACCACTACTTACACGTTTTCTACGCAACAAAAAGTAGTGCATTTTACAGCAGTACGTAGGATGACACCAGAGGTTGTGTTTGACGTTATTTATTTTATTGTGTGTTGTTTGTGTAATAGCTGACACCTTATGCATGTACATTTTTGACGGGTATGTTTACACTAGCTGAAGGATGGAAAAGGTGTAAACTGTTATACAAAGAAAATGGTAATTTGAATTGGTGCATTAGATATCAAATTTGCTCCGCAGTTTAAGCTAAATGCTTCTGAGATATTGGACTGTACAACTTGAATTTTAGACACTTTATTCTGGTCATAAAAATAAAACTCCAAAGGTTTGAACTGTGAAATGGGATGATTTTGTATATAATGGCTCTACAAAACTCCCTTTTAGCTCCATGTTTTCAAGGAATACAGAGATTTATTTTGAGTATTTTATTTTCTATATCTATTTGCTATTTCTGATTTATATGGCCAATTTTTGTATTCAGTTAATTCGATAGAGTATTTTTTTTATCAAAATAGCAGTACAAAACAGATATAGATAAATAAGAATTTTAAAATAGTCAATGTCTCAAATACACGGCTTAATTTTATACACAAAACAGTGCTGCCTCATTTTTTCACATTTCTTTTATTAATCTCACCAATCGAATATTCGATCGATCGGTACCACTGCGTCATTGTCAATGTCTCGATTATATTTATCTCGATATTTTAGCTCAGCTCACTTGCCCACGAAATATTCGGATAGAGCTATTTGGATAGTTTAAAGTTTAAATATATTTTATTTCATAATTCATAATGCAAAATGAAAAAGGGTCGGGCCACAAGTTCTACCAACATTATTTACGGCCCTCCCCTAAAGACTTAAACAATATATTCCTATAAAGTCACATGATTCATTAATATGGCATTAATACATCAAATCAAGAAACTAGGCTATTAGGATCCGTCCAGTGTCCGTTTCCGTCCACAATTACCTTGTGAACACACTAGAGGTCATAGTTTTAGCCATCATTATTATTGTAGTTATAAAGTAGAAAATAGCATTGCAGTTAGCATGTTTATGTTTATTCATTAAGTAAGAATATAAAGTCATGACTATAACGACAACATCGTTAAGGGCGAAAACGTGTTTACGGAAAGAAGAACCTATAATGGTGTACGTGTAAAGATTTGTTTTGTTTTTAAATGTATAGCCGCTTCAAGAATAGTTCAGTTATGTAGCGACGTCGAGATCGTTAGAAGTAGACCCGGAGGTTCTCCGTACATTATTTCAGGAACAAAGTGCACGTGGATAGAACCATCGGCCTACTGCAAGCCAGCTGGAAAACTTCCTTACTTCAAATTTCGAAGTGCTAAGACCGGAATAAGAACCAACAGAGATATGGGAATGTGAAATTGCAAGTCAATACCCATAACCACTCGGCCACCGAGGCCCCAAATTTTGGTGATAAAAAAGTAGTAGAGAATCAATAGAGAATACAGATGGTTAGGTGTAGAGCAGTATGGAGTATATAGTTGCGGAATAGTATGTTAAATATTAGAATAATTATTTAGATAAACGTCTTGGAACCCTTATGCATTTCTGTACTGCAAACGTAACTTCACAGATTGAATCATTCGGTAAATTTCAATCTTATTTAGAATAAATTCAATATCAAAACGTATTACGTATTGATAGGGTATCCACTGTCATAACCTGTGGGTAGACAACGGTATCGTTTATCACCTACTCGTATATCAATCAACATGGTTAGTTGATTCAAACCACTCTCTTTCCGGCTTATCGAATTCACCCCATTCACAGGAGACGTACATTCTAGAGCAAGTGATGCCAAAGTCACATGATCATGGTAACTCAACGACAATGAAATATACAGATTTATAAGCTTTTTTCCAACCGGTTTAGTCTCCTTTTCGGCTCGCTTTAAATGTAACAGAGGCTCCCTTTATTTTTCTCGTAACTGCGATCTTTTTATAGGAAATAAACAGGTCAGCGATCTGGTCGATGTTTGACATGTTTGTTTATAGAAGCAATTTCACAAGGGAGAGACGAGTTCTTTAAGGTGTTTTATTACTCGTGTTTTATTTTAAGATAAAAACTTAATAAAATGGAGCTGTTAAATTTTAGCATGGATAGTGACATTTCCGCAGCTATGGTAATGTGAGTGTAAGGAACGACAACTCTGTAGAGAACGAACGAGAAATAACCCGCAACGGCATGTGTCAAAAACGAAAGTAAAAATAATATCTATTGATAAATTTCAAGTTTTTGTGACATAGATATGCAGTTAACCTTTCTATGAGTGTGCTGTTGATAAAACCCATACACCGCATTATTATTATTTTTGTGTTACTGTCAAGCTATTTTGTATGGTTTGTCACGTATTTTCGTGACCAGAAAATCCGGTCGAAACAATTAAAAGAAGTATCATCTTTTTTATGCATGTATGTGTTTGACTAAAGGACGCATGGTATTGCATTATACTATTACGAGTGGTGATCAGAAAGTACGCGAAAAAATGCTCTTACTTCTTCCTCATTATTCACCCAATATCCATAGAACTTCACAGAAACATTCATCTAAAAGATTTAAATTCAGATCGCAATTCTCAAGATCGTAGAAGCTGCATGGAATGAAATGTGGTTTCTATAGTAACGTCACCAACATCACCCCGACCCAGATTAACGCATTTTAAACTCCAAGTGTTAACGAAACATCGAGTCCCATTCGTAGAGTTTTTTAAAATAACTTAACCAAACTTTAAGTAATTAACCCGCGAACGTTTGGCATGACGTTAATGATGCCATGGTGATTGTTGATGTAAGACATGTAAACTTCGCCTGTCTTTTGTTCGTATGGTAATAAAATAAGTGATGAGAAGAGATCGGCTATCAAATTTTGTGTGAGAAATGGGTTTTAAAAAGCCAAAACTATCGAAATGTTACTGAGCACATATGGGGAAAAGGCCCTAAAGAAAACAGCAGGCTACATGTGGTATAAAAGGGGGAAGAGAAAACATCGCAGATAACAAGCGCAGCTTTCATCCAAGCATCGTTACGTCATCGTAGGTCGCCGCTGTAAAGGAGCTGCTTGATAAGGATCGGCGCTTTAATTAGGGATATTGTTTCAAAAACTGACTAAAGTTACGGAAATATGTCAAGTATCATTCATAATCATGTGTCTTATTTAACGGAGAGTAGTTTGAAAAGAAATTAGCGCTTTTAGCGGAACATGTATCATAAATAGGTACGCTGACGTTGACGTTATATGTTGGGCCGGTGTTGGCTCGATAGCGTTACCATAGTAACTATAACGTTTTACACGTACAATCTACAGATGTGAAATTTTTTTTTAATGTAAATTGATTACGTGTATAAACTCACAAATTTAAAATAAGGGAGTTCTCTGATTATTAAACCTTTTTATGTGTTTTTATTGACCATAGATTGCTACAATATCAAATACTGTACTAACTACCATATTGTCCGAAATACATTTTTTGTGAAATTTGAAACACATTACCTGAAACACATTACCTGAACAAATATACCAGAATGATGTTCTTTTTCCAAAGGGAGATATATTTTTAATTCTATAATGTACTAACTCAAATAGGCCAAACACTTGCATGCAATACTGAACTAACTTGAGTAAGCACTGTCTTGCAAGCACACATTTTTGTTTCTGTACTAAATTAGAATTGCAAGCTACACTAACTTGAGGTAACTTTAGTTAAAAGGCCTGACTTTGTAATTATTTTTTTTTGGTTAATATAAGTAAAGGTTCCTAACTAGCAGGTAACATTCGCTCAGGTGACCTTTTGTAGCTAAATGTTTTCGATATTTATACAGCTAAACAAGGAATATGAAATACACACGCAGACGTGAATTAGTTGCCGCTACTATTTATACTATTTACTGAAACCCGTTTTTTCAATTCGTCTCTGTGGTAGATGCTTTTGTAGTTGGTTCGGACTTTCGTAATAAGTATAATGACATAGGAATCAGCACTGTCGGAAGATGTGGTGGTGGTAATTATGATGATGATATACCTTTGATTAATTAGAAAACGTTGGTAAGAGACAGGCAGAGTTAGTTTAATTTACACAGAAAAATGTCTGACAGTTGTAGTGATGATGATGAAGAAGAGAATGATGTAGATAATGATGATCCTGACTATGTTGACTGAGGAAGACAGTAGTGGCAAAGATGATATTCCTTTGATTAAGTATAAAAGCAAGTCATTAAAAATGCAAGAAAAAAGGTTGGCCAGAGGGAGAGCTCTAGTTTTAGAGTAAGAGATACAAGCACCACAGTACCTCATCAGAAGTGATTTTTCAATGTAAAATGCCCTTGTCTTGCCGAATACTCATATACGAACATGTGAATATTAATTTACCTCAGTTTTAGATCTACATGAGAAAAATGATTTTATCTGCATTTAAAAGAGAGAATTTAAGACAATGGTGACAGGAAGGTCCTATTGGCAAACAATAAAGCCACTAATCAGACAGATCCTACTGTTTTGTATACATAATATTAGTTACACCAAATCTTGCGGGGTGATACAGGGTAGTATGACCGGTGTGGATGCTGTATTTACTTAGGCGCCACACGAAGAAATTACATTAGCAACACCGGTCATGCCATCCTGTATCTATGGAATGCCTAAGTTGCCTTTTGATGATATATCTTATATCGTTATGTGCAAATATCCTATTTACTAAATGCACACAACAATTTACAAACTCCACAGAAAAAAATTACAACATGCACACAATACTTACAACTCCACATAACAACCTATGAAATACACATTACAACTTACCAACTCTACAAAACAATTTAAGAAATATACAGAACAATTAACGAAATGCACATAACAACTTACAAACTCCACAGAACAATTATCAAAATCCAATTAACAAGTTACAAACTCCACATAACAACCTAGGAAATGCACATAACAACTTTCAAACTCAACATAACAATTTGAGAAATGCACAGAACAATTTAAGAAATACACAGAACAACTTACAAATTCCAAAGAACAACTTAAGAAATGCACATAGTCACTTACAAACTCTACATAACAATTTAAGAAATACACAGAACAACTTATAAAATGCATATAACAGCTTACAAAACGCAGAGAACAATAATAATATGCACCTAACAACTTAAAAACTCCACATGGCAATTTAAACAAGTTCACAGAAAAACTTATGAAATGCACAAAACAACTTACAATCTGCACAGAACAACTTGGGCAATGCACATAATAACCTCGAACGCAGGCCTATTGCAATTTATGAATAAAGAATCTACTATCTACTACATCTTCCGCCAGAAGTAAAACCCCAGTGATGCTATTATATCAGGCTTTGATATCATTATCAGGATATAAATTTAAAAAAATCATGGGTAAAATGTACTTTTGTACGGAATTTAGGGGGGTCTCCATGGGCGAGTGGTTATGGTCATTGACTTGCAATCCCTCAACCTCCTTACCAATGTGGGTTCGAATCCCGGTCTCGGCACTTTTAATTTTTCAAGCGAGGAAGCCTTACAGCTGGTTTGCGTGAAGTCACTGGTTCTACCCGGGTGCACCCTGAGCCTGAAATAGAGTACAGAAGACCCTCGGAAATAGAATACAGAAGACCCGCGGGGTTTCCTCCATCCGTAATGAGCGAGACGTCGGGAAATGACTGAAATACTGTTAAATTAAATTCCTAATAAACAAACAATGAAACAAAATTTAGGACAGCTGAAATATTGCTTGATATCGTTTACAATCTTAAGCGTTAAAAAAAAATACTTGGATGCCTTATTAGGAACAAATTGAGCATGAAAACCTTTTGAGGCCGAATGTATTTTGTATAGGTGTAAATAAAATAATTGGTTACACGATTGTGTTTCCCCCAAATTTTAGGAGGTAACATATCCGAAATAACATTTGTTTACATGAATAAGGAAACAATTTTGGCAACTTTCATACTTATTCTCAGTAGTAATTTTAGCTAAATCATTGTATCAAAATGATACTGAAAAAGCAATCTTTAAACATAAAAATGATACTGAATTAGCAATTTTAAAATATCCTTTGAAAGATTTGTTTGCCTATTTGCACAAAAATGTTTAGTGAACATTCATGATAGGATGCTGTTGATATCGTTTGAAAGCGTTGTTATTATGAGCTCTATGAGTTAGCCCTGTCTGGAAGTTTAGCAACCAACAAGTGATGTATTGATTGATATATTAATAACATAACTCTATTGCTTATCACATGCTATATATTATCAAATATGAATCATTATCATTTCATTTTTCAATAGTCAGTTTATCCATAAAGTATCTTAAATGAAGAAGAACTTGATTGTCATGGTCATATAGGAAAATGTAACAGCTGTTTTCAATTAAATAGTGTGTAATTGTACTTAATAAACTGATTAAAGAACCATAGAACAGTATTGCGTGAACATAGTTTTGCATTTTGTCAACCTTCCGCATGCAAGACTGCTCTAACTCAAGTTACTACAGTCTTGCATGTAACCGAAGTCCGAGTTTTAGCATGATTGGGCACAAGACTGTTCTCACTCAGCCTTTATCAAATATGTCTTAGAGGGTTGAAGTTTTGATACCTTTTTCCAATCATAAATCTATTTATTTGTCTTTAAATGCACAGAGTGCAAAGTATTTGATTAAAAAATGTTTTTTAAAAACATTGGATTTTTTTTTCTTTCTCCTTTAAAATTTGCTAAAATGCAGTTAGCACAGTCTTGCGCTCAGCCCTGGAAATGCTCAATATGTACATAACCGTGTACGATAAATAGACTGCTATCTTTATATACAATGTTAAGTGGAAAACCCTATGCAGTGAGTTGCAGTAAAAGGAAATAAAACCAATACTGAATTGCACCTCCCCCCCCACACACACACACACTTCCTCCCGTTGAAAATGTCTCCTGACATTAACGAAATCAGCGTACAACCGAACACATCCTTGATTAAATTCAAGGTAAAAAAAAGCCCACTATATTATCTCGTATCAATAGAGTTTACTAATCAATGAAAACTCAATGGGTAACATAGAATTTCTAGATGCAACAAAACCAGCAAACAGATACAATATTTGCATTACATTTTCACTATACCAAGGTCTATGTTGGATATTAGGACATATTGTTGTGCATCATTCATGTGTTCCAAAATTCCAATTTTCCACGTGAAGCATTATTTCTGAGGTATTGATAATGATCTGTGAATGTATATAGCATGATATATGAAATACTTGCTAGGTGGATATGAAATGTATAAGCGTGTTTGTATAGCATATTGTAAACTATTTAGAAGTAATGGGATTGGACAACATGTATTGCCTATAAAAGAACATTAATTTTCTGTGTCGAGGTAAATACATGTATATAACAGTCATATCGCAACGTCCAGCTCAATAAAGCTGAATAAAACCCCCGGGGGAACTCTGTACATTATTTCAGTAGCAGATCGTACCCTGGTAGCACCACCGACCTGCTGGAAGACTTCTTTACTTGAAAAACCCGAAGTACCAATACCGGGATTCAGACCTACAGCTATGAGGGGATGGCAGATTGCAGTGAGTTATATATCAAAAGCGTTTTCTACATAGATACCTTGGTGTCCTAAATGTATCACATACTGCATACAGAACGTAACAGTTTAAATGCCATTCCCATTTAGAATTTAGTCTATATAATTATGTTTTGTGTTATAACGTCCTGTCTTCATATGAATAGTAACAGGTTGCGAAAGATGAAGTATACTGTAAGAGGTGGTCAAATAAGTGTCTATCTTTTTATATACATTAAAAAGTTATATTTTACATATAGCACATATGAAGTAGGCGGGGCTTGTTTTAAAATTGTTTAAAAATTTGCTCATTCCCTTAGTAAGTCCTTACTGCTCAGATTTTACACTGATTTTGACCTATAGCGGCAACTTGTCCCAAGATTAAATTGTACGTGAGATGAAACTACTGAAGTGTTATATAATGGAACAAAACGATTTTGGCAAGCAGATCTAGGTTATAACCATTATTTTAATGACAAAATTTATATTTAAATTGTGCTTGTGCTCGTGGTACGAGCGTATAAACCATTTGATATTTGGAACAATGTCAAGAATTAAAAAGATGAGTGTAAGATTACAATTTCTGTTAAGTGTACAACAGGTAGGGTATTTCAATTCATTAGTTAGACCGTACAAGTTTATCCAAGTGTTAATATGTTAAAAATACCCGGAAGTTTTGCCCGATGAATGTGATCACACGGTCGTTGTATCTGGATGCACAACTATGAGCTCTCTTGTTTTGTGGATATGGTTCGTGCTTTTCATAGGTGAGTGTAGCAATGGTTGTTACAATTTCTAGTTTAATTCATCTGCTCAATCGTGATACGAACTGACCCCTTAAACATTTTAATTTTATAGCAGTTTAATTCAGATTGAATTGATAATACTTTATAACACCTTTCTCACTTTGGTAATTGAAATCCGGTGTGTCTGATTTAACTCCACCAACTAAAATCGCTATATCAAATCAAAAGGGTTTTGTGTGAGTTAGGTTTTTTCATACCATCGTGATTTTATGTTTCTCTTTTTTATCTAGATAGGTTAAGGCAGCCACTAACGCTGAGGGTACTGTTTCATAGTTTTTCATTGAATACCTTTCTACGGATATAATACACTTTATATTTTAACATATGCGTATTTTTTCTATTTTTCTATCCAGTATTCCAAAACAGCACAACTTGTAATAAGCAGTCTGATAACTGCTTATTTCCCCGTGTGTTATTAGTTTTAAGAACGGCGGTCGTGTTTTCAGCCGTCAGTGACGTTGTCAGATTATAATGCGATGTTCCCACTGTCCTGCGATCAGTTACGCACGACACGACTGGCCATTCGTAGCTGACCGTGGAACTACTTTGAAATGTTCGGTTTGGATACAAATTGATGCGAGTCGATACGTTTTGGTACGATTTCGTGCGCTTAGATGCGATATGGTCATGATTGGTCAATTCAGGTGACACGATCTGTCAGGATCTGGTCGCCCATTCGGATACATTCATATAATTTCCAATATGATTGTCCCGACTGAGTCCACGATTAAGTCTCGATGTGACACGATAATCGCGATTGGTGTCACCGATCTTGGACGATCTGGTACGTGCAGGTACGTTCGGATACCTTGCCGCGATGTGATACGATTGTTGTCGTGATGTCTTTTACAATGAGGATCGAGAGTGATAACGATATGAGCTACGATTGGACCCAGGCGGATAAACATATAGACCGACTGACCATGGAATTCATTGTGTCTTGAACTTCTAAAGAATGAAGACAACAACCCACTACTATTGATGATTGAAGGAGTTGAGAATAATGACAACGCGGAATTTGCAGTATTATTTTATGTCTATAAAAATGGGGACTCCAATCATCCCCTCTTTTGACCCGACTGAGTCTCGACCAATGGACTATTGCAAAGACATTTTTTGTCGATCGGCCGCATTTTTGGGAAAATAGTCGGCAACAGGCGAGCACTGTCGACCACTACCCTAGTCCTTTGGGAAGATCTGGTGCGATCGCCTCAGTCCTCCGACGGTCGGGTACCGAAACAGTGAGCGGCTACTGTTTTTAAAACTTGTTGAAAAACAGTAGCCGATCAAAACCCGTCGACCTGTGGTCATCTTGGTTGATTGGTCGACAATGGTCCATTGGTCCTCAATCGGGTCAAAAAAGGGAAAGATTTGAGCCACGTTCAGATTTTAGCAACTCTCACCTATACAATGGCTTAGAAGAGGAAGCCCTAGAACCATAACCTCCATCCTGCAAGACCCGATGACTGCCATGACATGCCCTTCTTCATCCTGAGGGATTACGCCTTTGCACTCAGGAACTACCTCATGAAGCCATACGACAGAGCAGGGGGGGGGGTTTCGACTACATACTCTCAATGGGGGAGTAGTGGTGGATATGCTTTTGGGATTCTTGCCAATATATTCAGGTATCTCCTTAGGTCCCTATTGTAGACGCCCATCAATGTAAAGGATAAGGTTTAGGCGGCAGTGGTTCTGGACATTCTACTGAGACAGAGGCATCCAGCAACAGCAAAAAAAGGCGGACCATGAGGTTGAAAACTACAATGCCATCCCAGGAGCATGGAGGGACCATGTGTACTACCTATATCCTGATCAACCTCCTGCACTTCGCAACTCAGCT
>JAULCC010487268.1:0-10908 GCA_032358795.1 Nuttallia obscurata | reverse complement strand
ACCAGTCAATAAATTCGAATATGTCAAAGTACAGTTTAGTTATCCGATAAGGCATTGTGTTTTTAAAGTTCTCACGATAATATGGTATTGAAATACACAAGTCGAAATATGACTAAGACGTTTATTTCTGAAATTTGTATTAATTTTGATATCATAGCAAAATTAGGTGTACCTGAATCTTATAAATGATACTATACTCTTGCGTATAGGATATATTTGAAGACAAATTGAAAACATGTATTATTTCCAAGTGTTTTGTAATATTTGTTATCCTTGTTGTAATTTTATCAATACATGTATTCTGTCAATGAATATCATAACAGAACGGAACAATATTTTAGTAATAAATTTACCATACATACATCGTCATACATGCACATTCAAGTTCCTATCACGGATGCATATAATACCATATTTTGTTATTTTTAGGAGACATATACTGACATAGTGACAAAGAAAATATAAATACTTTACAAGAATGAAATTAACAAACTTTTCATTCCAACTAAAACAATTTCTGTATATCTTCATCTTTTCAAAAATATATATATATTTACCAAGTTTCCCGCAATGATTTTAATTCTGAAACAACTTTTCATTGCCGTACATTGAATTTATCAACTTGACGTTTTGCACACTATGGCCCCTGTCATAGCATGGTTATTTTCTCGGTATGATTTGTAGATTTCTCGATGTATCCGACAGTGTGTCCATTAACTACTGGTTCGGATTTCCTGCGCATCTCCATATCGCGACAAGAATGCCTTCGTCGTTGTTTTATACCAAACATTCGTTTCGTCTCATTTCTGAAATTATGTGACCATGTGAGGTAATACACAATATTCAGACAAAAACTAATGTAGTAAATTACTTGTAGAATTTGCTGCAAAACCCTGTCCGAGAGTGTATATGTATTCCGCCCTGTGGTCTCTGTTTTTATTAAATGTCGGAGTTTATTAGCGTGCGAAGGACCACTCAAAATTACGAATGTCAATGATATAGCAAGGAGCACACGCGTAATCCGAACCAGTGATTTCTGCTTTTTTGATAGTCTTCTTTTCATGGAATTATCTCTGGATTTTTGTTGCCTGTCAATGCAGAGATTCTTTGATAAAATGGCTACGATTAACGTAGTTGTGATGATTATAGGCAGTACCAGAGTTGTAATGGTGTCCCAAAATGAATATATCTTGTTGAGCATTGAAAATTCTGTACTTTCTGTACATATGGTTACGTTAAAACCATAGTCCTGAACCCTTGTCGTCCAGAACTGCCCGCTGTACAATGACACAGCGTATGCTACTAGTAGAAGGATGACTATCTTTGCACGAACGACCGTGCAGTACACAACAGCTTTTGATAAATGGAACGTCACGATGTAGTTCTCCACCGTTATACATACTATGAACCACACAGAGAGAAAACTGAAACAAAAATAAATTATACGTTAAATTTTGAATCTCTGAATCGTAAAAAATGACTAAAACATATAAATTACTAGATAAAAACTGACTTATCACATTTGTTCACATATTGACTGCTTAAGTTATAAGGCGAACGTCGTATCGTTTGAAGTCAACGAGAAACACCACTGTAAGGCTCTATTTATCACATAAAACATAAAAAAAATGTCAAACGTATGCACAAACATACGGAGTCACTGAGGTGACATGTGTACTTATTTTTTAAGCTGAGTATCTCGTGGCCACGGCTTAATTATCTCTTTCCCAATACTTACTACCTCGTGGCCGCGACTTTCTATCTCGTTCCCACGACTTACTATCTCATGGCCACGACTTACTATCTCGTTCCCACGACTTAAGTATCTCGTGACCATGACATAATCAGCCAATCAGAGTATGAAACTATCTCTTTCCTACGGCATAATCCACCAATAAGATTGAATAGCTATCTCGTGGCCAGGATATAAACCAGCCAATCAGATAAACCTATGCAAATGGAAAGGAAAGGGCAGAACACCTTATTCAAATGTCGCAAACTTAATGATATGCCCTTGTCGTCTTGAATATAATATATGTATATTTCCTACCTTAAGCTTGTAGCTAAATGACTGGTTAAGTAAAAGCCGTGAATTTTCCATCCATCTCTGCAGTTAGCAACTTAAGATAGATCTATAACTTACTTCTGACGTCACGCATTAAAGGTCAGATAATGATGACCTTATGTTTTAATGTCATGATTTTGCGGTCAATGAATGCAAGCAGGATTTTAACTCTTATGATCTTATAAGAAAATGGTAGTCGGAAGGATAAAAACGTTACACGGTTTTCAGGTGACCTTGTATGGAATATCCACTGTCAGTAAAGCACTGGTCCCCAATGGAATTTACTTACAGTCGATATTCCATATAATGTCACCTAACTTATGACATTTGCCCTGTATGAAAAAATCTCAAAACAATGTCATTGGTTTCTTCCGCCATTTGCTTCCAAGTTCGGCTGAATTATGTCGTGGCCACTAGATAGTTTTTCACTCTAATTGGCTGATTATGTCGTGGCCATGACTTAGTATCTCGTGGCCACGAGATAGTTAGTTTTGGGGACGAGATACTAAGTCGTGGCCACGAGGTAGTAAGTATTGGGAAAGAGATAATTAATCCGTGGCCACGAGATACTAGGCCTGAAAAAAAAGTACATATTTCAACTCAGTGCCAACGTGCGTACAAACATCCTAATGTTTACATCTTTCTTCTATACGAGTGCTAAGTTTAACGTCATTTGATGACGTTTATGGAAAGGTGACGTCATCGTGGTTCCCGTTTAGTCAGGCGTTTTAGAGAACGTCATAGTGCCAGATCGGGACGCAAATATTGATTATACACTAGTCTATTATGAAATTTAAGAAATGTGTTAGAATGCATTCTAAAAACACTGTCAGAGGTAATTTTATGTGATAAAGTACAAATGATTAAAAAAAATTATAATATAAAAGCTACACACACGTCAGAGGTTAGCTATTTAAGATCATTAAATGATATTTACATTAAGCAGGAAATGCACTTGACAAATGTTGCTTACCTAAAGACGTATCCAAAGTAAACGATCGCTTGACAAAATCCCTGCATGTGAATAATAGGTATACTAACTACTTCGAGCCATTGAAACAGAAGGACCATATTGAAGCCATAGCTACTACCTGACAGTGCTGAAGATAGAAATTGAATGGTTACATTAGCAAACTGTATGTTTTATTGATACATGTAACATGTCATTAGAACTATGTAACAATTTGTGCGATAAACTTATATAGATCTATAACCTATAGACCAAGCTTAAGTAAATATGTGAATAAGTGAATTAAATGTTATTCTTTTACACCTTTATTTTAATTGTTGTTTTTTCTTATTTTTCTGTAAAGCAGATCTACAGCGTCAAAATACGCAATGATGCAAGATGTTGCTGGAAATCGACCCTTTGACTATTGATGCAAGTCCGACTGTTTAGTCATTTGATGTTCAAGTTGCGTGTGTTCAGACACCATATGTGTACCATATGACCACACAAAGGCAAAACACACAACAAAATATGTGTAGTCGTTTCCAAAATACTCAATCCACCTCACATGTGGAATAAATCTTTCATTTCGAATAAAATTACTTAAAGTCATTATGTAAAGAAATGATAACGAGGAAATGTGCAATGGCCGTGGTTTTGTTGTCATTTAAATTGATGTTTATGTAAAGAAATGAATAAGGACTTTTGCCACACAAATGTGAATGTTTGTTTTACTGACTAATATTAAAGCTATGAACATAAATTTATTTCGCTAGCCTTTAAACAAAAGAACGAGTTACTGAATACCATAGTAGGTTGTTAGCCAGTTTTAATGTAGATCTTGTGTGTGGATATGTTTTGTGTGTTCACTAACGAACTCAAATTCGTACCCTCCTTTATCTGTTAATTTGTTTATTTTAGTATGGTTGTGTCTTTGTGCATGTTTTCTTAGACTGGGAGAGAGTATAAAGAATGGAGAGAGAGAGAGAGTAGAGAGAGACAGAGAGAGAGAAAGAGAGAGAGAAAAAAGAGAGAGAAAGAGAGAGCGAGAACAAAGGAAAGAGAGAGAGAGAGCGTGAGGAAGAATGCATGTCCCTATTTCATGTCATAGTTTTGCATTGTGTTATTTACTGAATGACGATGTACTGATGATGTATAAGTCAATAAAATATCTATCTATCTATCTATCATGATACATTCTTCAAAAAAAGGGTGTGCACTTTTTTTTAATCTAATATTTATCTATAAAATGAAAACGAACGTGTTTCTTTTTAAATCTAATCATTGCGTTAAAAATGAAAACGAAAAAGCCGAGTGCACTTATTAATTTAATCAAAATGTAAAAAAGAATGACAAGGAATAAATTAAAACAAAAGCGTTAAATGATGAATTTTGCAAAAAATGGACAATAGAAACGATGAGGTATTCATTTATTCTGTTTGTTAAGCATATATTTGGAGTTGACATCATCAGTTATAATCGGTCGTTAATTTTTCCGGTAAAACAAATCTAAATGTGATTGCTGTTTTATACTGTCAATTTTATCAGAATGACTTTAAAAAAACAAGCGTACACCGTGTAGAAAATTTGAGTGATATTTATACTTATTTTCTCATATTTTTTAAATTCAAAGTAAACCAAAAAGTCGGCTTATAAGAACCTTAGCTGAAAGTTCAGAAAACCGTGCATATATATACATAATATTCTATTATCTACTAAAGTTAAATTATAAGTACCAGCACTCTGTGACAGTTTTCCACGCATTTATTTGAACTACATGTACACTGAAATTACACCTACCTGCTAGATACAGATTTGAGGAAATTTTCCGCATAGACTTAGATAGAAAAATGACGAATGACAACAGGTTGCCCAGTAGTCCAAATCCAAACAAAAATGGCTGGATATATATCGTCAAAACCTTGGCAAATGAGAACAAGGAAGGCGAAACTGTATGCAACTCTTCATCTGGATCATAGTCCGGATAGATGTATTCAGTTATATTACTCATAGTTGTTTTGGCAGTTTGACTGTAAAAGCAAGCATCTCATTGTTACAATGACACATGTAGCATATTATCACACAAATTAACGAGGTTTTCAAATGTTTAAATGGTTTCCTTTGGCATGTATTTGTATATCGCATATCACAAAACACATTCTAAACAATACCGCAAATACCTACTGAACTTGAAAAGAAATATCAGTTATCTCGTGTGCAATTTGAATAAAAAGTAAAATAAACAAACAAATTGACATTCACAACAGATAC
The DNA here is from genome assembly GCA_032358795.1 of Nuttallia obscurata. Lineage (NCBI taxonomy): Eukaryota > Metazoa > Mollusca > Bivalvia > Cardiida > Psammobiidae > Nuttallia > Nuttallia obscurata. The sequence continues at coordinate 5,623 of JAULCC010487268.1, read as the reverse complement.
AACTGACATCTCAGACGAATAAATGTTTTAAGTCTATTCGGTTTGAATCAAAAGCGATACAATTAACACAGGTAACAATAGTCCTCTTAGTTCGTTATGGATATACAAGAAATAAACATAATGGATGCCGTCGCAATTCTAAGGTCATTTTTAAAAAAAAAATATTAAACCAGTTGTCGTTGAAATTTTATTGCGTGTATTTTTTTTAATTTTTTTTTCTGTTTCATTTACGTTGAAATCTAAAAAAGGCAGTTCAAACATCAAACAATGAAAATAGGAAAAATTAATTAAAGTTAAATATTGAAATTAGATAAATCTTTAGTGGATGACATTTTTCTCTCATGCTTTATTATATTTCAATAGTTGTAGATGCTCAAGGGGCAGTACAATATTTCATTCTAATCTGAAAAGTATTCTAAATTATTTTGCATGTTTTGATATTCTGTTTTTATTTGATTAGAATATATTAATAGTTACCTTAATCGCTTTGAATTTATATGTCCAATTTCTTCCTTAATTGCTTTACAGTTTTATGTCCAATTATTTCCCAATATCCATTTTAGTACAAATATACTTAATATAAACAGATTTCGAACACTATATAATAGCGGTTATTTAGACAATTCTTCTTGCCAACAAACATCATCACATGTGTGCCGCTATAGGCAGAGTGGACGTTCTTAATAGAAAGTTGCCAACTAAATCGATTTTAAGAATCTCGTCCAATGGCTTGCTGCATATGTGAACCAATCTCGAGATAAAATTAGAATAAGACAGAGTTGATAATACAGCACTATCAGCTGTAATTCAAATGTGATTTTAGGAGCAACTGCTTTGAAATTCCATTAATATTTGAACAGACACAAGCAATAAATCTGATATGTCCCCGACTTATACCAAGATCATCTTGAATTTCTTATTTTTCATTTACAGTTTCGTTTCACATGCAAATTCTTATTTGCAATAAGTTTGTAGAAGGATAACTTTGCTTAAGATTTGATCTCATGAATAAACATCAACCAGGTGAATGGATGTATATATAAATTGATAAGACTTCATGAATGAGCCATTAAGCATGACTTATGTTATCTGTGTTTATTTCAAAAAGTTTGTTTGTTTGTTTGATTTACGTCACTTTCTGCCAGCTTGGGCTAATGGACGTCCCAAAGAGAAGGAAACGGATACACAGAACTCTTCTATAGAGAACTATGGTTCTTTAACGTGCCTAGTGTATAGCACTGATACACGTGGGGGCTGAACCCCGGTCGGTCACTTTATCCTGACACCGACAAACCAGTCGTAATGCTAACCGTAAATCCTGAGCGTCAAGAAGGGAAGCCATTACTGCCATTTTTAAAGTCTTTGGTATGAACCGGCCGGAGATCGAACCCGCGGCTTCCTGCGCCGAAAGCAGACGCTCTACCACTTGAGCTAACCGTGCGGTCATTTCAAAAAGTAAAACCTTAGTAGATAGTACCAACGTTGCAAGAAAAAGGGACATACTGAAACGTTCGGTACCAATAATTTTTAAATGAGAAAAAAGTCAATTTAACAGCTAGACATTGAGTACTATTCTATCTCACAAATAGAAACATGTCAGTTTCACACCAGTTTCCTAACAAATAACATGTCAGTTTGTGCCAGCGATTCTCAAACTGTGTTTATGAAGACTACAATTCTAATACACGCAATTAGATGTTGAAAATTTACATAATCTTATATGCCACTTTGGGGATTCAGTTGTGCTATTGATTAATGAACATTTAGAGAGCATGTGAGCTCAAATTGTCCCTTTCATTTGTATTAAAGTCATATTGTCCACAGAACGTGCGCTAATGAAAGCCTTCATTCGCTACCATGTGTGTTGCTGAAAATGGTATAAAGCCCGGTCAGAAAAAACACAGACGGTTCGTGAATTGTATTTATTTATCTTGTCAAAATCGAAACACTTTAAGATATAGGTATTTCCAGTTAACTTCGAATGTTCACGGTTATTGGAGAAGCCGAACGAAGTTCAGTTTAGAGAAAAGCCAAATACTAACAAACAGTTTCCTGGAATCGCTTCAACCTGCGGGATTATTGCCTGCCAGACAGCAGTATCTCTACCGCTATGTCTGTTTTTGAGTTTCAAACAAATGACTAGCGAACCACAAGAAGAAGGACTGCATAGACAGGTATTTCGAAATGCAACAAGTTTCTCAAGTAGATTATGAAATTCACCATGAGTATCCATGTAGGTTTGCAATATCCCACCCGAGGGTCAGAAATCAACCTGAAGACTAGGCTTTGCCGAGTCCCTCCGTAGATTTCTGATCTCGAGGGTGGGATTATAAGAATCCACCATGGGTATAGATGTAAGATAGGAATATCCCACCCGAGGGTCATAAATCTACTGAGGGACGAGGCTTGCCGAGTCCCTCTGCAGATTTCTGATCCCGAGGGTGGGATATTCCTATCTTACATGCATAAACGAATGGATGGATTTTTTTTCTCCCATTAACATTATAATATTTACTTATTTCTTCTACAAATCACGTGACATGTGAGATAGGTTTATCTGGGTTATTAGAAATGGGAGAAATTCCTTTCCTATATGATATACGAACGGTGGATTATTATTGCCTCCCATTAACAATTATTTACTGATTTTTAGAGTGGCAAAACACGTGACATTGGCAAATCCCTATCTCCCTTGGGCAGAAATGTGAGAAAAACGTAATCGTGTATGAAGTGACAGCTAGAGGCATTTTGTTTTTATTTACCTGACGTCAACGACGTCAAGATCGGGAAAAATCTGATAAAAACTCTCTTCACGTGTTTAAGAACCTATAAAATCAGCAGTAAACAAGTTAGATTGTCACAATATTCGTACTTTAAAGATAAAATATCCAATTTAAAAAAAAAGTTAATTTTTCGTCCAGAGGGACGCCTTTTAGCTCATATCAACCGTTTCCTGATTTTTATTAATTTATACCTTTTTTGTTATGGAAAACTTTAAGATAGTGGCTTACATTAAAATTGAATTGTAAAGACAAAATGTTGATATGTGTATTAGAAATTTTTTTTCATGTCTAGTATGATGCTGCTGATCCAAACTTCTTTGTTTAACGACGTGAACGCATGCTGAAAATGTTTATTTTATCATCAAAAGTTACTGTATTAGCATCGTGTTTTAAAAGTATATAACATATTTTCTTTCCCGATAGATTAAATTCGATCGATTATATAAGCACATATTTTTTTTTTCAAAGGGACTCCAATAAATTCCAAAATAGACACCCAATATCCATTTCCTTTCCTTTCATTTATTCCTTAAATGTCAGACAAATATTTCAAAGGGAGTAGAAATATTTTGTCAAACTATATATTCTATGCTGATATGAAATGCAGTCTGTGCTAATTTTAAATGCCGCCTGATATGCAATTCGTATGTAAGTCCTTTTCAATTTCTGAGAAGAAAATATACTTGAATAATATTTTTAAAGTGTTGTACACTGATGTAAAACGAAAACTTAACATCGATTTCATGAGTATTTGTTGTGCTTTTGTTGATAGATGTAACTCGCGATTTTCGTCGAAGTTTCAGTGCCATATCAGCGTGTTTGTGTTATTTTGTAGGACAAAAACCCAGACACTACTAATATATTTATGAACAATTTATAGGACATGCGTCAGAATAAATATAATATAATTATATAAATTACATATAATTATTACACAATTATATAAATGAGCAAACTTCATAGGGAGACAAAAATTGAACACTGCAAGAAATGTTTTTCAATATGCAGTGTAATCACAATGGATTGACAATGCATTGGAGAATATGTCACCTCTTTGAATTTCCGTTACGTTGTATGAGCGTGTTCGAATGCTCTGTCTTTCCAAAAGAAGCGAACTTTCGGATGTCATTTGTTGTAATATAGGCTGACTGAACTTACCTCCATCTCTGACCCAATACATGCCATACGTTTTCAATGTGGTTCAAATCCAGAGGTTGCAACAGGTCAAGGCAAGGACGCTAAAAATTACTTTGAGCAAGAAATTGTGTTGCCTTGCATTTTTTTATGCTGGAAGTATCAGATGCGATATTGTTTTTTATCACATGACGTTGCTTATTTCCGGCGTAATATAATTATCACGTATATTCTTATACAAACAACACATTACATATAAAAACCGATGACGTCACAAAATAAATAAAAAAAACGTTTTTTACCTCTTGTTGAATTGTCATGTGATTAAAATTCCTTTTCATTTGACATAGAATTTTATTAGACTCGTCCTCGAACCTTAATCAAGCTCGCCAGAGGCTCGCTTGATAAAGATTCTTGGACTCGTCTAATAAAATTTGATATAAAACTCATCAGATAATCTCTATATATTTTAAGACATTGATATACTAAGTAGTATTGAGAGTGCCTTGGAATGACCAGGCAACAATTTCACCGACGTTTTCTTGAAATAAACACTTCGTTTTAAGTTCGTCACGAAGTTACGTTTTGAAGGATATTGTTTCCACAAAACAGAAAACATTGAACCCAAATAAGTGTTTACTTAGTAATTTGAGTAAATCAGCAAAATTGTTTTAGAAGGATGAAAGTAATAAAAATAATGCCACTGATATACAGCGGAAGTGAACATACAATGGAGGTTATTACACCGTCAACCTAGCTGTCAAAAGCAGAAGTCACACTATAAACGAGCCAGAGAAACTGGAGAAGGAGGAAAGCAAGCTAATTTGCTATGACTCTGTCTGCGAACGAAAATATCACCCTGGTGAATTGTGTTACAAGTTTTTCTGATGACATTCTTAGAAGCTATTGTCGATTTTCCCGAGGGGTAGATGTATGGGATGCGGCATGGCGAACCAATGTATAAGTAAACTGTTAACCCTAATCATGCTTAGCACGACCGTGATAGAATTTGCAAACAGCTTAAATCCAGATAAGACGCCGATTAATGGGCAAGTGTTTCTCCAAATATTAGGCAAATCTGATGGATTTTAAATCAAAGCAGACGACGTTTTTTTTCAGCAGGCTAACGGTTAACATATACGACACACATTTCTGTTTCAAACGATCAGTCGCTTCCGAAAACACTTTGTTCTGAAGATTGCCGAATAAGATAATTGTGAAGTAAATAACGTGTACAATTTTCATTTTCGGTTTGTATATCAAAATCAATTCATGCACCGAAAATTATCATCTTTATGCATAAAGGCCGCAGTTTTTTACAAAACGTTTTGTCTATCAAGTCACTTAAGATTCAACCAATTATTTTACAATGCTGTAACTCTGCAGAGTAAGAAGAAGAAAGCGTTCATGTTTTTCTTCATATGAAGATGTTCATAATGTGGTGAAAAGTCATTTTGATTGAAAAAAATACTTCCGGTCTAGGAGTGATATAACAAGCCAACTATATTTTTCGATATATCACTCGTTATATAAGTTAAGTTTAAATTTTAACTTATACATCATGACCTAATGTTTTCATGCGCGTGACGTACATTGAAAGACGGTGACGTCATTAGACATAATTTATTCCCGCAGTTTATCTAATTTGAAGTATATTCCTCATTTAATTAACATTTATCCTTATGTATGATATAAAATCAGTTTAA
>JAULCC010487046.1:0-10910 GCA_032358795.1 Nuttallia obscurata | reverse complement strand
AATCTGGCCTCTAGTTTTGAAGAAGAAGATTTTTAAAGTTTTCACTATATACATATAAGGAAAACTGACTCCGCCCCGGGATCGAACCCGCGGCCTCCCACACCGGAAGCGTACGCTCTACCACTTGAGCTAACCGGGAGGTTTTGAATTTTGTCAAGTTGTACCATATTGCTGAAGGTAAAATTAATACCAGTGGATGGTCAGTTAACATATGTTTGATGTTGGAATGCATTCTGATGAGTAGTGAGTTACATCAACTATTATACGTATTGAATTGTATAGTATATTTGACAATAAAACACATGTGATGAAAAGATAATTATCTGTGCTATGAAACACAATAAGTTAGCTTCCAGCAAGATATAAATGCGTATCATAAATCATGATAATAAAGTAAATAGGCCAAATTTGACTATGGTTTGATTTGATGAGGGATGAGTAATAAATTCAAAAATTATATTTATTATGAAACAGACTTGCTTTTTTTTTTTACCAGACTGCAGTATAGCTATCCCTTAGCCTGATGAAAAAATGCCGTCTGCTTAAACTGTCGTCTGCCTGGATTTTTAAAATTCATCAGAATCGCCCAATACTTGGAGAAAGAATTGGCCGAGTGTCAGATAGCTTGGATCCTGATAAGGACACCGAGTTACATAGTGTCTAATCTCGATCCAAGCTGTTTGCAAATTCTATCAGGTCGCCCTTAGCAGGCTAAAGATTAAAAGACTCAGGACTGCCATTTGTTTTGACTCTTGAAAAAAGTTTGTGTCCTGAAAAAAGCAGTTAGAGCTAGGGGATAAGCTTGATTTGGAAAATGTAAATGATGAATGAACTTGTGTTTATATTATGTGGCAAACTAAAATGATTTGAATGAACTAGGTTTAAACTTTCTTTCCTAGTGCAGTGAAGCAGTCAATGATACAAACAAAGCTGTGCTCTGTTAATCTGTTATTGTGTGGCTCACAGGTGACAGGAAATACCAAAATCCAAAGATTTACCACAATCTACAGAAATCCATCTTATAGTAACTTAAATCCATAGTTTGATGACCCATCTATTTACGCCCCAAAGGCGAGAATACATACATTTTACAACTATTATAAACCCATATAAAATTAAATTTAAAAAAAAAGGTTTTACATGGATTGCACTCATTAACATTTGCTTAAACATCTTCAACAAAAACTACCAAAAAAAAAGGAATGAGCTTTTAAATTTTTTTACGTCAGCACAATATATTACCAAAATTGCAACCAAAATGGTAAAATTTTTTGATATAAGGTAACAAAACTGAACAATTAAAAATGAAACTTACTTATTTTCAAACAAGCTTGAACTGTTTAAGGCCACTACATGTCTTGACCATCTAGTAATTCAAGAGTTACAGCTTTAAACAACATTTTTTTTTATAATTCCAGTAAAGAAAACAAGTAGGTTTTATTAAAAGTTACATAAAATCTTATTTAAAGGATGGATTTCATTATGCTTGTTAGGATTTTGGTAGTTGTCTCCAACCCAGCTATAGAACTATATGCTGAACTTCAAACCATAAATTACAGCAAAAGAAAAGTAAAATTTCTCACAACACTGTATATTAAATTATTATGAGTGAGTCAATTTATATCAATAGTAATGTAGATCTACTAACCTATGAATCTGATGTTGTTTTTGAGTGAATTAACATGGCTTTCACAGTATTTCAGTCCTATCATGAATTTGAATGCTTAGGTCAAGTGATAGTTCTGACTCATTGAAGTGCCATGCGGCAGACACATCACATGGCCACCCCTACCCTACCCAGTCACATTATACTGACACCAAGCCAACCTGTCCTAGAACTACTCTTATAACGCCCAGTGCCAGATAAGGGAGTTACCAGCACCGTTCTCTGTCAGGGATTGAACCTATGACATCCCATATGTAAGGCAAGCACTCTACTCCTCAGCCACAACCTCTGTCTTATGGCTTTGACTATTCAAACAAAAACAAACCAATGAATATACTAGAGATATATTTATCAGGGTAAGGTCATGTTACAATATCACCATTTCAAATTAAGATAAGTCCAATGCTTTAACAACTAGCAATTTTCTCAACTGTAATGACAAGTATTTCTTGCAAACTATTGCTGCAACAATCACTGAAAACAATAGTTCACAGGGCAGGCTGTCAAGACACTTTCAGTGATAAAGTAAGGAAAAACAACAGGGCTGTTTTTTTCTTTCACTAAGGGCAAAAGTAGGGATTTCTCTGCTTAAAAGTATTTCTGCACATTTGAAATGTCAAAAATAGTAATATTTCACCTTAAAAATCCCCACTTCATGATACGACCCATGAGACTACTTCAGGTGGCTAAGGGCTTGGAGATTATTACTGTTTATTTTATGTCACTTTATGCCACATTTTATGGCAATTAGTCCATCTAAGGCTAATGGACGTCCGAAAAAGAGGGAAGCAGTTACAAAAAACTATTTTGAAGAATTTTCTGATTCTTTTATGTGCCCAGTGTAAATTGGGGACTGAACCCCAGCCAAAAACTTTATCCTGACACCAACGAATCAGTGGTAATGCTAACCCCAAAGAGCGCCAAGGAAGAAACTACCGAATTGTAACCCTTAGCCTGCTAAGCGCGACCGTGATAGAATTTGCAAACAGCATGGATCCAGATAAGACGCTTAGTAACTCTGCGTCTAATCTGGATCCAAGCTGTTTGACACTCAGCCAAGTGTTTCTCCAAATATTAGGCAAATTCGGTGTTTTTTAAATCCAGGCAGACGACAATTTTTTCAGCAGGCTAAGGGTTAAGTCCTTGGGTTGACTCAGCCGAGAATCAAATGCATAATATAATACAGTGAATGAGGATGCTCTACTCGAGGTTATTGTAAAGATCTCTTGTTGGTTGTATAGCAGGTTAACCTCCATTAAACACCCTGTAGGCCTTAATCACATACTGCACACTTATCTGCCATCAATGTAAAATTTACAATAAGATAAGATTACTGGCAATGCAAATAGAAGAATTTACTTAACACCTCAGATACTGAACACATATGTTTTGTAGGGCATTTTCAAGAAAACAAACTATGAAAAAAGTAGGGATCAGGTTAAAATGTATTTTTGTAGGGAAAAATAGGTCTGATTTGACAGCTTGATTTGGTCTACTAAGGAACATTTTATGGGACTAGAAGTATTTAAACAAGATAAGCTACTGTACTTTCCCCACAGTCATTAAGAAGCAGGCAGTCTTTAAATAATCAAGGGAATTTAACAATCAAGCAAATTCTCTAAGTGTAATGACAGATATATCTTGGAGACTGTTGCCGTGGCAATCAATGATATTCTGAGGATCTACAAGGCACAAGAAATCTATATATTGATCTGTCAGTGTGAAGCACGGATTAATCTCTCTCCTGAATTTAACTATATAGGAAGAGACTGCTTGCTTGAGATTATTGTCACATGTTTACATGTAGTTTCACACAACCATTTGTTTAATTGTATAGACTTATTGTGCTTATTGGATTTCATTAGCCAGAATTCTACTCAAAAAATGTCCAAAATATGAAAACTTCCTGAAAGTTTAAAAATTTCCTCTTATTCTTTCTTTTGTATAAAATTTCTGAAATTTGTTCAAGGTTCCTGAAAATCAGTCTTACAGAAAGTCCTGCATAACTGTTGTCATATATATAAAGTCTGACACTTTTTGTTGTTTATTGTTTGTTGTCTATTCACTTAATATCTCATGATTTCTTTTTCATTTATATCAAGGTGATCCGTTATCCTACCTGTGTTCTTGGTTATCTTGTGGACAACATTGAAACATGTTATCCACTACGAATATATATTATTATTATCTACCTAGTACTAATCAACATCTCCACAAGTAACTGAAAATTTCTGACATGAAAATTGATTAAGACAAGTGATCATGCAAACTTAGTGATGAAAATCGCTAGTCACTGCAGTTAAGGGTTGGCATTGGTTTGTTCAACCATACAACCCCTGGAATGAGGAGACAGCATTGATTAAGCACTGGATGTAAGTGACTCTACCATAATTATGACAATAAAATCAGAGCTCCAGATAGAAGGTGTATACAAGAAATTCATCAAGTCTGTTTTCCATGTTTCTCCACCAAACCTTATCTTGTACGATTCTTAAGAGTATCCACAAGATAAGGTTTGGTAGAGAAACATTTCTCAAAATACTCACTTTATCTGGAGCCCTGAAAATTCACAAGGCACACATGCAACGGAATGGCTATTGTTTCAACCAAAGACTCTTGTTACATTTCTATTATGTAAAACTTCTTTAATCAGATAACTTTTGACTTAAGATATCAACTGCAAAAGTTGGAAAGTTGTCGTGAACTTGTGAAGATGCTAGTTAAAAGTTAGACTAATGAGGTTTCTTGACCAACTTGATAAAAGTGACATATTTAGTTGTTAAACCCAATAAAGAAAAGCATGTGTTCATTACTTCTAAGAAATGTTTATATTTTCAATTTAACTTCGGTGTATTCAGTTTTTTCTTTATTTTTATCTTGAGAAAAAGATTGTACTAATTGTCGTGTGCAGTATTGTTTCCATGTTCAATCTGACCTGATAGCTTTGGGGTGGGGGTGCGGGGGACAGTGGTGAGGGGTTGTGTACAAAGATTATTTCAATTTTATTGACAAATATTCTCAGGATAATCTGAATACCATAGAAATACATCTAGATGAGAGTTGAATACTTGTCTGACATGATTCTGGATTTTAAACAATTTCTAACTCTTTTAAACATTTTTTTACAGACAAAATGAAAATGACGAGACCTTACACGAGACAACAACAATCACAAGCACAATGCATACAAGCCTTTACCGTGCTGAGGTTGAAGGATGTAGGCGGGGTCGACACACAATCCTACAAATGCATGGAAGAAATCTACTACTTCCTGTATGGGCCGGTTCTTCACTGTGTCCTTCATGTAGTTACGGAACATCGTGGGGTTGATTTTCTGCAGCCTCTGTAGGCAGTTGTGACCTTTCTGTCGCAGCAGGTCGCCATGGCGACCACGTAGGCCATCTCCGCAACCATGAGGACAACCCAGAGATTTATACACACTGTTTAAAGAAAAAAAAAGTGTTGAAAATATGTTTGAATAAAAAGTAATGGCACAAGTAATTATATGGTTTTACGGCATCTCATCACATGTACAAGAAATACTAATACTATTAAGTATGCATAATTTTAAATCTTAAGACATTCAACATAAAACTTATTGCTCTCAGTAAAATTTATCAGTATTGTCTTCTGGACAAGTAACCTTAAACATCCTTGTTGTGACTGAAAACCAAATACTACACACAAAATGTGTATTAATTTTCTGCAAGAATCTCTCAAAACTCAAATTTGTTTATTTTTCTTTATGTAATTCTTAAACTTAAGAACAAGGGAGGTAGAGGTAGAAAAAATGATCCAGGTCTTTGGTGTAATCTAGATTTAATACTTCAAACCAATGTTTAGGTCTTCTTGAGGATTATTTAACAATTTTTTACTTTCTGAAGTTAAGCAACAATGGTACGTTGCTGTCATGTGACTCTGCTAAAAATAGAATAAGGTACTTACTGTTGTCAACATTATACAAAGATGAGTGCGCGAAGAGTGAGCAATGAAACGATTATACAATTCGTAAAAGTACATAAATTTTCACCTGAAAGTTCAAAAACTTGTGACAATAATTTCAAATTTCAGATTCTACAATTTGCAGACTTGCCTAAACAGACTGTCCATAGCCAAATCAAATGCTGTCATGGGGGGCTTAGCACTCTCAGCAGTGGACGGCTCCTCCTCTGCCTCGCTCGAGGTCTTTGTCCCATCAGGTGTACTATCACCATCCTTCTTTCTCTCTACAATATCAAGGTCAAGCAGACAGTTGATGATGTTCAACAAGACCTCACATATCTTCTCCCCACCATGGTTCTTGGCCACAAAGTGTATAGCCTGCAAAAAAAATGGCAATAGTCATGCTTGAAAAAACAACAAAATGTATTGGTCTGGTAAAAAAACACTAAGTATAGCAAGGAACAAGCACAGGGTTTGATGCTTTTAGAAAATGACAAACCGTGTTTTAACTGAACAAGTCCTTTTTTTCTATATTTCATTCATGCGTGTGGGACAGTGGTGTTTCTGTGTTGGGGATGGTGGTCTATTGGTAAGACACAGGCCTCAGGATCAAAGGGTCCTGGATTCAAATTCTGCCCAGGCTGTCAAATTTTTCTGGTAAGAAAATTAATCCCACATGTGCCTAACTCCACCCAGATGTATAAATGGGTACCTGTCAAGGTGTAAGCCAATGTGCCATGGCTGCAATATGCGCCATCTGTTAACAGCCGACTTACAACCTGATGACTAGGGCAAAATATGTAAAGCACCTTTGAATGTATGTCCAATATGAAAAATAGTGCTATGTACATGTGGTAAAAACAAACAAATATTTTGAAATGGGTTAATACACATGATCTTTATAAGTATCCTGAAGATTTAAAGACCATCCATAAAAGCAAGTCTTGTGTCTGTGGAATGGAAATCATTTACATTTGTAATTGGAAACACCATTTCGTATGGGAAAGTTTAATTTTTTTCTCCCTTTTCGATTCAGTGACACTGGCGCACATATGATTTTTGAGGAGCCTGGGGCCCATGGCTACCCAAACTTTTTAGCACCACTGGCTTAGAAAAACAACATAGTTAATGTATAGGTCTGGAAAATCAACACTAAGAAAAACATGATTAAACAACAAATCAAATAGTTCTGGAAAAACAACATAATTCATGTTTAGGTCTGAAAAATCAACAATATGTTTAGGTCTGAAAAATCAGCATAATGTTTAGGTCTGTAAAACAAAGTGCAGTATTGGAAAAAATGTAATGCTTACCATATATACTTGATTATAAGGTGGTCGGCTTATAAGATGGGCCCCCTTTCCTCATCACCTACCAGTATTTAAATCAGAGGTCTTCCACAAAGTCTCTCTTATAAGATGGGAGAGATTTTAGCAAGCAATATAAGTAAAGAAGCTTAACTTACCCAATCAGCTAGTTAGAGAATGATCAAACAATTTATTTTTATCCACCATTTACATCATGCATGTATATGAGGTGTGTTTTTATTTAGTTTGAATTACTCACTGTAGCAGAACTTCTTTTTATACACATCCTATTTCTAATAGTAAATAATAATATATGTGTGTTTATCAGGTATAAGTTCATATAATTTTTTATTTATTTTTCATAAAATGGTGTGTAATTTCCTTAAAATAAAGACAACATTCAATCAAGTGATCTTCTGGTATAGTTTTTCTTCACTTGCAGAAAAATGCAAGTGCCTCAAAAGTTATCAATGTGATTTTATATATTTTAACAGGCAATTGGCAAGTTTGCCAATGATTAATTTGAGCCCTTTCGAATGCATTGTTCTGTAATAATATTATAGTATCATCCTAATTGTCTGCCATGTCTTCAACCAAAATGATGTTTGTTCTAACAATCAAGCCAGCAGATTAAATTAGAATTTGTATCAGGCATCTTTAAGCGCCTAAATGAACAACTCACCTGAAGAATGACCTTGTAATTGAGATGGCCATTTTTCTGTATGTAATGCACAGATCCGGCTACCTCATGGACCTCTTCCTCTGGCTGGTAACAGATATTTGAGTCGGTCAGGCTCCTTGCCATGCCACCTGCCGTTTGATCATTTTCATGGCATACATCCAGATCAGAACCTTCTGATTTTGTAAACTCAAAGACACGAGACCAGCTCCTTTGAGATCTCTGAGGGGTTTCTTGGGTTATGGTGATTATAGGTTTGTTTGGGCCGCCCAACTTAGACGCTGCCCCGTAACTGGCTGAGTCCCCTGGCTGTGACCAGCTAGATGAGTCATTACTACTGTGCTGACTGCTGATCTCCGAGTCATGATCAGGGGATGGAGGGACTTCAAATCTTGAGGAGCCCGTAGCGGTATCAGCGGCCCAGCTAAGACTTGGCTTTACAGACTTCTCCCTGCTTGAAGGAGGGCTTGGGGTTATGTCGCCCGAGCTCTGCCCACGTCTGGCCAAGTTATACATTCCAGAGCTATCCCTTTGGTGTTTTGGGGTCTGGTATTGATCAAGTCTGGTTTTGAACATGGCTTTAGTTGGGGAGATGTCATTCTTCAGCGAATCCTTCTTCCTAACATAGGCTCGTGTACTGTCTGGGTACTGTCGAAGTTCCACCATGCAGACTTTCTTGAACGGAGGTTCTCGTCGGTATCGCTCAAACTGCGGTTTTGTGATTGGAGATGACGGCTCTGACCCACTAGGGATTGTTGACAATCCAGGGGACATGGAAGCAAATTTCTGCTGGCCACCTCCATTTGATCTGCTGTACTTCTGGTCTTTTGTTTTAATGACAGGTGGCGCAGTGGCACCTTCAAGCAAGCTGGGATCAGCAAATGTTAATGAGTGACTTCTTTCACGCTCTTTAGAATCCAAGTGCATGTACTCGTCAGAGATTTCAAGAAGACGACGGTGAATATATCGAAGTGACCAGTGTATCCCTTCAGCTGGCCACTGAAGGCAGAAGAGACATTGTAGTATTGCAACGTCAAAGTAGCTCGCACTAAGTACATCCAAAACAGCTTCACCTTTGACCCCACTGGTAACTGCACTGGCAAGACGATGCTTTGCAAAGTCCTTGTCTATGGATCCAAGCTTCTCCAGTATAGTGTGCCTGTTTTCTGGACCAATGTCCACGAAGCTGTCTTTCCGTCCACACTTACACACGACTGGCCCTTCATTGGCTCTGCTTCCCTTAATATTGTTACAATACTCGCAAACTGAAAACACAGACTGGGATTCAGACTGAGACATGAAACAGAACTCGCTGTCACTGAGTCTGGCAAGGGGAGCAACTCTGGTAGGTGACACATCACTTTCAGCTGATTTTATGCTTTCATTATCAAAAGGAAAAGCAAAGTTCAGGTTTTCACGGGATGTTCCTTTACCGACATAAATATTAGCAGCATTTGTGTTTACTTTCAGCAGACTTCTCTGGGCTTTTAGAACATTTCTCCGTGGTTTAACGGGTGTTGAAAAACATGGGATGTCAGGCTGCTCATAGTCCCACAAAGGCTGCCACAAGCGCAGTCCATTCTCAAGTTTCAATGACTGAAAATCTGAATCTTCAAGAGTGTTAACCAGTGGTGCAAATAGATAAACAAATAACTGGATTGTTTTCAGTGGATGCAAGAGAACAGAGTGTGTGTTGGGCTTCACATCTTGTATTGTAGCCATGTCTTCACATTCAGAGGCAGCATCCAGTATGATCCAGTGAAGGGTGTATAGAAGCTTCGTCTCGCTGTTGCTGAACTTGGAGCCCGGATGGTGATTTTTGCGGTTTTCCAGCAGGGCTGCACACGCGTGCATAACATGCGGAAAGGCAACCTGAAATACAAATATTCAACAAGTTATTGTTTATTCAGAGGCAAATAATTTTGTCTATCACTTTTTATTAGGATCCTTTCATTAAATTAAACATATTAGTATTTAACAGTTTGTAAAATCCACTTTATTAAATGAATATGCACAGATTCAACATTCAATCCATTCAAAGTTCCATTATAAAGGTAAGCAAGAGTAGATAAGTAAAACTGATCAACATTAGTAAAAAAACTTAGATTTTATAATCTTTGTTTTGCATGGTTTTAACACCTCTTTCAGTAACCTAACAGTATTCCTGGATACTTTAACAATTGCTACACAAGATCTGTGCAAGTGACTGAAAACTTTCCAACTTGACACAGTAGTTGAAGACTTGAGAATTCACTGTATGAATGACAAATTTTCTCATCACAGAAACAATAGTCAAGAAAAAAATTCTGCAATAAAAAAAATTAATGATTTCATATATGTATGCCACAGAGTTAGTTTTTCAACGTTGTATTTAACTATTAGACCAATAGCCTCCAACAAGTTACAGATGAAATAATTCCTAAAGCGAGATGGAAGACAACAAAAATGGACAACAGGGGCTTCCAAAAGGGTTTTAAATTAAAAATCTTGTGTCATACATGAACAATTATTTACCTCAACTGCTACCTGAACAAGAATTTTTGAGCGGGTAGATGTGTAGGCTTTTTTTCCTTGGCATATAACATATGGCATATATAACACTAAAGTCTTTGTACATGAAGATACAAGATGGAAGTAATTTTATTTAACGCCGGATACTGTATAATAATAAGCATTAGTTTAAAGCTATTTTCTGACAAACTTAACGAGGAAATAAAAATGACTATAGTAAAATGTCAAGTACAATAAAACATACTATGTCTACCAAGGGTCAAAACCAAAATTCTTTTCGCTGGAAGGTAGAGCAAATTTGAGTATGAGCAATTTTGGTGAGTACACAGCAAACAAATATTTTTAAAGGACTCGTGTAGCAGTCATTCCATATTGCACTTTACTAATAAGCCTCCAAATAGTCAGAGTCAAACTGGTCTATATACAAACAGAAATGCATGGGATAAAATAGGGGAAACCCCTTAACTATTACCTGTATGACTTTCCATCTGGAAACACTCTGAATGGCCTCACACAGACTGGGATTTTGTCCATGAAGTATGTTCTGAACTACCACTCTTTCAAAGGACTAAAAACAGTGAAATTTACAAATGGTTGTTAAAAATAAGAAAAATCTGAAGCATAAGTCAAAACAAATAATTTCTCTTTCCATTACAAACATATGATCTTAGTCTCTTATATATATCAAAAACATGTACAAGATATTTCTGTCCATGTGAAGTTGTTTTCTAACTGATGGCAAATTATTTTGCTGTAATTATCTGTAAAGACTAGTCTGTTTGTTTGTTTATTAGGAATTTATCGT
>JAULCC010486935.1:0-10910 GCA_032358795.1 Nuttallia obscurata | reverse complement strand
ATCATTGAAACTAAAAAATGTCAATCAATTACCAGTACAAAACACCTTGTCTGCAAACAAGCCAGCCACAATACTGGTCAGTCCAGTACCAGCTCCAAGGTCCACTACTACTTGACCAGTAAGCTCTTGTCGGTTGTCAAGGATGTAGTCACATAGCAACAGGGCTCCAAGCCAAACCTAAAATAAATAAAAACCCTTGGAAATCAGTGTTTACAATACCTCTGTATGGTGACTTTGAGCAGGAATTGATTTGCAAACATTTCAGACATAGATCACCCTGTATTGAAGACATACAGTCCAAATTGGCCTTGTTTATGGAAGTCATAATTTTGCTAAGTACAGGACAGGTAATTGATTAATAGTCTACATGCATGCTAAGTAAAGGAACTATAATTATTGTTTTATAAATGTTCAGCAACACTTTGAAATATATAAATTCATTTCGCTTAAACTAAGATGGTCAGTTAACATCAGTAACTATGTTCCTACAAAAGTCAGCATCTCCACAAGAAACTGAAAACTTTCCAATCATTCAGAATGATGAAGGTAACTTCACAAGGAGGATACTTTCAAACTAGGGTTACAGTAGACACCGCAGCCTGTAGGCCAGTACTGGTGAAACTGTGATATTAACCACAAAGACAAAAGTATCCATCATGTCAAATCAGCATTTAGTTTAAAGACTAATATACTATATATATATATACCTGCTCACCAACGGCTTCTAGACTTGTGACCAGATTGTGTTCTGCAAAGTGAAAATATAAAAATATTATTGAAGATCATCCCTAATAAAACATGGTTATGGGAAAATTGTAATTTCTGGAGCCAAGAGAGAATATAGTTAAATAACAATGCATTTGAAACTAAAATGCCATCATAAAACTAAAAAATAAATAAAAGCAAAATAACAAATTTTGCATGTATATATGCAATCTGTTAAACATTTAACAACTTCTTCTGCGAGTCTTTCACATCTGACATAGATATAAGATGTTATAATTGTTTATTCAGAAGAATTGAAAATACTTCCAAGCATCGCTCATATTTTAAGCTTCTGCTTCCATGTTTTTTTCAAGAGAGAGGGTATCTAATTTATATAACTACAGGTAACTGTTTGATGAGTGACTGCAATTGTTAGTAGATATTGAGGGCGCAGTGGATGTAGTGCCCATCTTGCATTCAGGAGGTTGTGGGTTCAAGACCCGAAGGGAGCCTTTCTCATGACCTTCATTTGTTGACACCAAGTACTGGTTCTAACCAGGAAACAGACTCGAGTGTTTCTACAAGCCATAGGCTTTCAACATAATCGAGCTAAAATAAATCAGTTTAAACTAAAAGATATGTACATGTCTCTACATCCTAATATAGAGAGATCACAGGGATTTCAAAATTAAAATTCAGCACTCTGATAAAACTGGATATATCATACAACAATGTCATTTATATCAGAAATTTTAAAGGATGTATTACTTGCCACCTAAAAGGTAATTTAAAGACTGTGATTATACTTACTAATGTTGATATATGAGATTGTGTCTTTTGTAATTCATCCACCTTTTTTGGGTTCCTTCTCAAGGCCAAATCCCCATCAGCATCTACTGTAACTTGAGTTGATTCAGACTTAACACAATCAATACTTGACACACATTCTGATGCATCATCTACCTGTCTTCTATACATGATTTCAGTCTCTTTCTTTTTGGAATCTTCTTCATCACTATAGCTTTTCTCTGATAAACATGTGTCATTTCTTTGCTTTTTTGTACAGATCTTCTCTAGTTCATCAAGTGATAAACTACGCTTCAGATCTAGTCTCTTGTCATCATTGTATGAGGTATTTGTTTCTTCATGTATAATAAATTCAAATCTTGTAACTGAAATTTGTGTAAAAAGTAATTATGGTAAATGAGATACATGTATGTAAGTAGCTGACATCCCAGTTAAGCATGTGATACTTTTTAAACATTTGAACTCAATGTTTATTTTATATATACTAAAATCATAATGAAAACAATCCCTTACAACTTCTGTTAACCTCCCTCATTCACAAATTATGTAATGATGTTACTTCAATGTTTGGGAGTAAATTATAATACAAATCCCACGGAAAACTGATGTTCTAAAATGTTATCATTAAGGTATGGCCTCATACTCGTCATGGAATAATACTTGTATATAATTCTGTGTTCTATTCTCTGTCAGGAATTCTACCAAGGTCAAACGGAAGCATGATATCACTTGCATTGATATAATGTTATCTGGACATGCATTTGATATTCTAATTGAGACAAAAACATAGACATGCCTTCCTCATTAACTGATACAGGGATCTGTAGTTTCGTGTTGTGGCCTTGGGTGGTGGTTGGACCAGACTGCCAGGGTGGTTCAGTTAGGAGATCACCTGTTCTAGTGTTGCAGAGGTCGTGGGTTTGAATCCCACCTTGGGTGGCACTTTCACCCTGGTTGCCTTAAAGCGGTAATTGACAGGGGTCGTGGGTTTGAATCCCACTTTTCACCCTGGTTGCGTTAATGAAGTAATTGACAGCCCATGCGATGCGAGTCACCAGCTGAGAACTAAGTACAAAGCTTGGAAAAAGTAAGGGAGAATGAGTGTAGTGGCCTTTGGTGGTGGTAGGACCAGACCAGTCAGGTAGCTCAGTATGGAAAGTGCCCGTGCTAGTGTTGTGGTGATATGGGTTCAAATCCCACATCCATTGTGTTGCACTTTTCTTCCTGATTAATAGTTTACTTACAACCCTCATAGAACAGATTCACGTTTACATAAGGATAGTCAAAACTAACTTCTTACTTTAAAATTCATATGGCCAAAGGGATCCTCAAACTTTTCTTATCATAGAATGTCTAAATTCAGACAGTAAGAGGTATCGGTACGAACTAGTTTTGGTGCGAAAATGTTCAAATTCTCGGCGAAAAAATAATGAAAACAACGAATACATTAATTATAGAACGGTCTATATTAATTTTATCAGTTTAATTATTCATTAATGCGTACTTGCAGTGTTCTGTCCTGGAACACGTTCAAATTCTGCAAATGTATGAACGTCGGATAACACTTCTGTAGACATCGCATACGGAATTCCCCGACCTTAAAATAGATTCTGATCCGCGTCAAATCTTGTCAAGCCTCTGAGTGATAAACAAAAACCACGTTTTCTCGAGGTCGGGATTTGTTACGCATCTCTTCTGTGTACGTTCTTATTCCATATACTTGTATAATATTTTATAAATACTACGACATTTTATTAAGATATGTGCATGATGATAGTTAGGGCGTATTCGCTAATGCATTGCGATTCACTCTTATTTAATGTTATTATTTAGATGAATAGTTACCGGATAGTAAATATCCGGATACAACATAAACATCAGAGATTTCTATATATGTGAGTGCTAAAGGATGCCTGTTCATATGCCTCTGGTGCTAACTTGAAAATAAAATGACAGTAAAAACAACATTCCTGTTGTATATTAAAGCACAGTCAATGTCTGGTAGAACTAATGATTGATGTTGGGGATAATAGATAGTAAACCTATTTGGATGGATGATGTTATGCTGACCATACCGTTTCGTGACTGATGATTTGCTACCTTATTCGATGAAATACTACTTTTTAATTAACACTCTGATAAGCAGTGCCCATTGGCAGTACTCTACCATGGTTTCAGTACTGAATTTTTATACCAAATGTAACATCACTGACATCTCTTCTGTTGTTCATACAAGCCCATCAACCATAACACAGTTTAATATTATTCTTTTTACATGATTAAATAATACATTATCTTTAAACTACTTTAGGTAGTCCCAGAACATATCAGACAGCCAAACAGCAGATAGTAAAACATCTATAAATCACTATTTGTAATATGACTGTTAGACGTATCCTTGTTCTGAAATTAAAAAAACCCAACACTTTTGAACAATAACATTTTGAACTCTAATGGTCTGAGAGGTCACAATGCTTGTGCATTCTTTGCATTGTCACTATATTCATGCATTAACAATTGCTTTGAACTCGAAAGATAGTTGTGATTGTAGCTAAATCAAACATTTTACAGCTAGATATTCATGAGACCTTAGATTACTTTCACCATCCTGCAAAACGTAGTCACATGAAATAGAATTATGGCTCTGTAAAAGGTCATACTTCTGACCTATTTGGACTTGTCAATGTTAAATTTTCTTTAACTTGAAACTGCTTTCCAAAATAATTTAATGATAATGAGTGACCCTTTACGAAGAAAAATAATTTGTTGAAATGTACTGCTAGCCCAGTAAAGTACATGTATGTCTACAGGCTTTCTCATTTGAAATGATCCATGTCTGCTATCAGATATCTGCCTATTTTGGTTAAATGATTTATAATTTAACAAAAGGGTCTCATTTTCATAGTTTCATCAGTCAGCCATATGTAAGGAATTTATAGTTTAATGACAGGTGAATACTATTTGTTGGCTCTTGTAGCACAAGACTAAATTAACAGACAAGCAGATAATGCGCTAGTCAGTAGACTTTGTCATAATTTTAAATGATTTGTATTTGTCATTCAGATAGGATCTAAAAATGCCAAAAGCACCCAAGACACCAGTTGGAGCCAAGAAAGCAATCCATCCAAATAGCAGACAGGCAGCTCAGCTTCAGAGACAATCTCATCATGACCAGAGAGTGTTGAAATCTAAATCTGAAGCAAACCTAAAACAGGATCAGCTAAGACAGAAGTTGCTTTGGTTCCAGGAAAAACTGGATCCAAATAAAGTAGCATACACAAAGCAAGAACTTGCCGAGCTTACGTCAGAATATTTAGAACGATTTGAAGAAGAAATTGAACAAATCGGTATCATAAATTCAGTTGGAAATAGACAGACAAAGCAACATGTGTCAAGAGAAGCTGCTATTAAAATAACACTTGAAAGGGAGAAACAAGAATTTGAGGGTGCAGGACTTGAAGTTCCAGATCTAGTTAATGGGAAACATTTTGAATATTTCAGAAAGTGGACTGGTGAAGTGAAGTATTTTCCAAATATCAAACTGAGAAAAGCTAAAATCTCTGATATGGAAAAAATTCAGCCACAGGATTCCTCAGATGATTTGCCTGATTATGTAGACTAATGTCAGCTATATTTGATACATTTGATAGGAATTAAAAGTGGGCCTGTGCATTGATTAATTTTATCATTCTTCTGCAAGAACCAATTTTGACTATGCCTTTTTTTTTTCAATTATTGTTTTCCATTCCATTCAAGGGCGTGGTATAAATTGATCATAATTATATCTATAATGTACTGCAATGAATACAGCTAGAATTTGAAATTTATTAGAAAACCAGCTAAGTCCCAGAGATATTAATTTATACCAGAGACAAGCTACTTTGTGTGATTTTGTTATTATAATTATGTATTTCCCTGAAATTATGATATATTTGTGTGTCATATTTCATGTTGTCTGGAATATTTTACTGAAGGTTGCCATCTAAGTAACTGCAAAAGTCATGTTTTTGAATGATATTTAGATATTTTAGAATCGCCCATTTATGTCATTTTTTATTTGTACCAGGGAAAAATGCATATACAGGGGCCTCTGTGGCCAAATGCTTATAGTCATTGACTTGCATTCTCTCAGCCAATCATGGCTGTGTGTTTTCAAGTGAGGAAGCCTTCCAGCTGGCTTGCGGTTGGTCCGTGAATTTTCCTGGGTGCACTGTGTGCCTGAAATAGTGCACAGGGGTCACCAGCGGTCTTCCTTCACCTGTGATAAGCAGGGTGATAAGCTGGAGGTCGCGATTAGGCTAAAAAACTATTAAATCGACTTCCAAATCAAACAAACAAAGCATATGCCAAATGTCAAACACATTAAGTTTCCAAAATGTAAGTTTCTACAAATAGGCTTCAAGCTGTTTATGTTCAAGTAGCTGTGACCTTTGACATGACCTGAAAATCAATGTGTCGGCAACTGGTCATGCCCTTCCCCCCTGTCGAGTTTGAAGACCATAGGTCATTCAGCTTTTATCAAGATATATCTCATAAGTTCAGTGACATGGTGACCTTCGACTTGTTCCTCCAAACCTCACTGCCAAGTTTGAGGACTAGGCAAAGGCTTTTTTCATTAATCAATCCAACAAGGTTTTTTATATGTTCACAGTCACTGTCACCTTGACCATTAAAACATAGCCCGCTAAGCATGACTGTGCTAAGAGTATTCAAACATCTTGGATCCAGATCAGATGCTGAGTAATTCAGTGTCTAATCGGGATCCAAAACTGTTTGACACCCGGCTAATTGTTTCTCCAAACATAGGGCAAATCCAATGAATTTTAAAATCCAGTCAGAAGACAGTTTAAGCTGAGAACAGTTTTTCAGCAGGCTAAGGATAAACCTTAATAGAAAATTAAAAAAAAAATAAATTGTTTTCTTGATGCTTAAAAGCTGGCCACTGAAAACTTGAACAATGGAAAGGATGTTAATGAATGGAAAATTTTAATATTTAGACACTTTTATTTATCACAGATTCACAATCACAAGAATTAGTCTTACAAAACACTTTTGGTCAAAACAAATAAGAATTCTCTAGTATGAAGCAACTAGAAATGTTTCGCTAACAAGAATATGTTGTCCATGAATAATCTTTCAGGTAAGCTTAAGACTTTCTCCTAGAAACCAGCCTTCTGTGGTTCCTGTGTGTTCCCTGTGATGGACAAGATACCTTGGCATTATTGTATGAGGCTCCTGAAAGGGGAATTTCTGCCAATTTGTTTCTCAAGCAGTTATGATATTTCTGAACCAATACCTTATATTTTTTATCTTGAAGTTAATGAGTTATGGGTCCAGACAGTTAGTATCGTCATGGCCTTATATACTAGTAACCTGTATCAATGTTGCGGTGCTGTAAACCCAAAACTCACTCATTCATTCCTAGACACAAATTACAAGATAGCAAAAATCAGCTTATTGAGCCTAAAGTAAAGTTATTACTTTGAGACAAAAGACTGAATAAATTGTTTACAATCCGACAGGTCATTGTCGGCATAAATGTGCTCCGTTATCATGAGCCCCAACGAAACAACCGCCATATGCTACTAGGAACTATGTAATGACAGATAGCATATTTTCATTGATATACTTATAAATATGTTTTGTATCACATATAACTGAAGATGTTGACAGCATGTGACTTTTTAATGGTATGGAAGACAATTTTATGTCAGTAGTTTATTCAAGGCTTAAAACAATACTAACTTCACATTTGTTGATAGTCATTCTTACAATCTAACTTATGATCAGTCTCATTATCAGTGTTTGAAAGGTGACCAAGAATAGAGCAATGGTCCTGATGTATTGTTTTACTCTTATAAGTTTGACATGATTTATCTCCCTTGTGATGTCCACAGGGTTGTAACTTAACATATTAAAGAAACCCTTTTCATTGCCATGATTTATAACAAATCAATTAACAATTTAATTATTTAAAAAAAAACAAAAAAAAAAAACATTAACATATCACAATTTTTTTTAGAACAAAATGCCCTTTGAGACCTTGATATTAAATGAAATATAGATCAATAACAAAACATTTGTAAACTCATACTGGACCTTTGAGACATTGATGACCACAGTAATAACTAATTATTTCTGCTTAGCTTATCTTATATATTTTGACAAAAATAAACAACATAAGTTTGATGGATATGAAATTTCTTTTTTCCTACCAACATTTTTTTTAATAAAGTAACTTAAGTTACCTTTTTACTATCATTTCTTACATTTACTATATAGCAGGAAAACGACTGACATTTTCCACAATACCATGCACTGTGAAAAATTTTACATTCTATGGACATTTCTATAAAACAATAAGAATGCCATGGTTCCACATTTTCACCACAAGCACGTTTGGAAAAAAAAATTCATGAGGAAATATTCCTATGATTTCATGGTATTAAGTTGGGGGGGAAAATCACATAAAGTTATGCCTAATGAAAATAAATGATTTATTAAATCAAATATGGTAAATTTAAAGTCACCCTCACAAATAGGTATATCTATTTCATGCCTGTTTCAAGAATACTGGTATTTCACTGTGACATTTATGAGGTCAGGTTAACCCAACAGTGTTCCTGCTTCCTAAACCAGTACTAACCAGTACCTCTATGAGTAACTGACAACTTGAAAACAGGCCTTGTGTTCACAAAACAATTTTCAGTCATAGCAAGGTTTGAAATTGTTTTCTGCAATTTCAACCTCAACAACAAGATAAAATTCTAATTGAAAATGAAAATCAGTATCAAATAGTCATTGCCAACTCAAATTCACTTTAAAACATCAGATATATATGACAAAGTTTCAATCTCAAACTCAGCCAAGACTGAAAAAATGCTTTGTGAAGAAGCGGCCAGAGGTATGAGTCATGATACGACTGAAATACTGATAAAATGATGTTAAAGCTCAAAACAATTAGTGCTTATACCATCACAATGATGCAAATCACATTATCATGGATGCTGTGGCCAGGGTACCAATCCCCTTGACTGAAAGGCAAGAAATGTTACCATGACAACACTTGGTACAACTCTCCCTCTCTCTTATTTATAGATCAGTAGTCTTCTTTTATCAACTGATTCTTTTTTAATCAAATACATGTATATATTTAGCAACACTTCTGTGATAAAGGTTACATTTAATGGATTTCATGATTGCACAGATTCACCTATATAATTTTCCCCCACCCCTAATCCATGAAGAAATATTCCTATGAATTTAGTCTTTAGTTTGGGAAAATTACAAAGTGTTATGCCCAAATAAAATGTATGACTTGTTCAGTTTAATAGATACCTCTCTACAGATTTTATCACAAAAATGTGACCTAAACAGGATTTCTGTTACATGGAATATATTTGTATATTAAGCCTGTACAAGCTTTATCTGTACATTTAGTCTGTATATAAGCTATATTTGTACATTTAGTCTGTGTCTTAATCGTAGATTAAGAAGATCCATCCTTTGATTGTGGCCACCGGGTGGTGCTCGCTTGTCCATTTTGACGCCGTTTTCTCGTAATTTTGACAGAGTTTTTTCGGTAACATGACGGCACTCTCTAATCTGTAGAATCTTCAAGTGTTTACCATACTCAGCAAGAAACCTGAAAATTAAACCATAGTGTCTTATTCAAGTGAACTTGTAAACAAATCAAAACTGGTAAAATGGCTGTATGCATAATAGGGAACATCCAAAGTCATGCAAAATACAAAACAAGAGGACCATGATGGTCCAGTGCTCACCGGAAAAACCCTATAAACAAATAAAATAACCATCGCCGTTTGAACAATCTTGATTGAGAACTTGTATATGATGTAATGCATAAAATATCTAAGCTCTAGTCTTTATGGATTCAGAGATGAAGATTTTTTAAAGTTTTCCCTATATAAGTCTATGTTAAATAAGACCTCCCCCCCACCCTCTCCCCGTGACAAAGTTTATTCCCAGAGTCACCGTTTGACAAACTTTGTAAAAGACCTCTTTATGATCGTGCATGCATAATATATAAGGTCTAGCCTTTATGGTTTCAGAGGAGTAGATTTTTGAAAGTTTTCACTATATGAGAGGTGTTCAATTAGTACTTAAACAGTATAAAACATCCATTTCACCATGCTAGCATGATAAAGTTGAAATATCAACTGTGTACAGTAATGTATCTGGAAGTATATACATTTACTGTGTATTGCATAAACAATATAGTTTGCACTTAAATTAATGATGTTGCAGTGGGCATTGTTCTGGGACTTTTGAAGACTGTTTAACTCTCATATAGGGTCATCCAGAAAGTGGTTGCGGTGCAAGGATTTTCCATTTCTGTGGGGACTAATAGCAATACTTGTCATAAAAAGGGAGCTACGCGTGTTGCCGCATGTAACTACAGTCTCCTACAGTCATCAAATCCATAGGTTTGATGATATCAAGGACAAATCCACCAACCCAACATGAAATGGCAGCCAAGTTGACTGTTTCCATAGGAACTGTCAATCGAATAATTTCGAAAATATTGCAAGCCAAACTCATAAAAAAGTGTGGTGTCCATCTGCTCAACACAAAGCAAATCATTAATTGCAGGAAAAGGTCTTGGAAGATCTACATGTGAGTTCGTAAAGGTAACTGAAAAATTGTTGTAATTTCTGACAAGTGATGTTTTATATATGAGGAAGCTATGGCATAAGAAGAGAATGCTATTTGAGAAAAGGCCATGACAGTCCACAAATTGAAGTTTGTTAAACGTGATGCTTTAGCCACTGGTTTCATGGCATGGGCTGGTGTTTGCTATAATTGCTAAACTGCAATCAGAATAATTGACTTAGGCTTGAAATTGAACTCTCAGTACTATGTTCAAATGGTACTAAAACCTTTTTGAAAAACGATGTAACACGTCTCTTCCCTGGAGAGATGTGTTACATTGACATGGTTTAAGTACATTACACCAGGTCAGGAGAGTGGATGCCAAGGTCCCCTGATGGACACTGGAATCTGGAGAATACTGAAATGCCAATTACAAAAGAGAAAAGTTAACACTCAAATGGGACTCAAACATGCATTGAAAGATGGATGTAGAAAACTTGTTCAGGAAACTATTAAAGTTGAACCCTAGCAGGGTCTTATTTTGCATAGACTTATACCAATAGTGTTCAATTTATATTTGAACAAAGTGAAAATGCCATAAAACTTATCTTTCTTATGGTACATTCTATTGTCACAAATGCTCAACTTGGGATCTGTGGTAAAAGATCATTCTACAATGTTGCAGCTAAGACACCAATATCCACCAACATGCCATGATAAAAGGCTTTGCCAACATGAGATGATATAAGGCTCCCCCAACATGACATAATAAAGTCTTCATCAAA
>JAULCC010486824.1:0-10910 GCA_032358795.1 Nuttallia obscurata | reverse complement strand
AAACATAGTTCTCTAAAGAAGAGTTCTGTGTATCCGCTTCCCTCTCTCTGGGATGTCCATTAGCCCTAGCTGGCAGAAAGTGACGTTAATCATGCAAACAAATAAACAGAATGGGTGTAAGGTGTTTTACATGTATAGACTGGGTGTTAGTTTTTCGAAATGTACAAAGTGGGTGATAAGTGTTCAAAAGTACAGAAGGGATGTTAGGTGTTTTAAATGAATAGTATGGATTTTTAGGTGTTCAAAATAGTTGTTAGGTTTTCAAAATATATAGAACAGATGTAAGGTGTTTTTAATGTACAGGATATGTGTTGGGTGTTCAAATTGTTTAGAATAGGTATAAGGTGTTCAAAATATACATCAGTGGTGTAAGGTGTTCAAGTTGTATATAATGGATGCAAGGTGTTCAATTTGTCAAGTGTAAGTGTTAGGTGTTCAAAGTGTACATAGTGTTAGGTGTTCAAAATATAGAATAGATGTTAGGTGTTCAAAATGTATAGGATAGGTGTTCAAAATATACAAAGGGTGTTCAAAATGTATAGAATAGATGTAAGGTGTTCAAAATATATAGAATGGATGTTAGGTGTTTAAAATGAACAGAATCGGTGTTGGGAGTTTAAAATGTACAAATTGGTTCAGTTTGTTAGGTATTTTCAAAAGTACTGTCATACTATAGTAAACTGCATCATTATCCTGTCAAAACTGGAAATAATAAATACGGCTGTGATTGAAAATCTCTAACATATTGAGGGTTAGAGGAGAAGAAGGTGCTAATAACCGGCTTGTTAATGCTGAGTAACCTTACATCATGATATGATTTCCGTTTGTGGTTAGAGACACCTTTAAATTGGCGGGAGTTTGTTACACATAGCACAAACAGGAAATGAAGAGGTCAAACAGGATTATTTTGAGAGCAATATTTCCGCGGGAACTGGGTAATATGTGTGCCAGTTAAAGTAGGTCAAGTTTACAGTCTGTCAGGTCTATGTACTTCTAATGGTGCACTGATAGTAGGAAATTGCTCACCAGACATGTTTAAGTTGGTCAAAAGGGAGTTAAGTCATTGTCAGTGTCAGTTGTATGCTGGACCTAGTTTTTGTATGCACAGTTTGTTTGGGAACACAGTTTATACAGTTTAAATAAAGACAATATAAGCATATATCAAATGCCACTCCATGTTGAACCTACAGATTCAGATGACAATACAATCAAAAAGATAAAAGGGAGTAATTAAATGTATCTAACATTGCCAGTGCATTAAAAAACACATGGATTTCATTTCCTTGTTATTTTTCTGAGCGAAATCTTAACAAGTTTTTTTTAAAAGCAATAAGTCTATGAAGAAAACCATACCTTTTACATGCAAGTAGTGTCAGTTGATCTGGCTTTGCATGTCTATGGGGAAGTAGTCTTTCAAATAGTTTCTTTAGAAACAGTGGGACAGGACAAAAATAATCCATGGCATACAAACTATGTATTGAAGTAGTTAAAAATTTGAGTTTATGCTCAGATTCTACTTATCCGATAGGCTGAATCTGAGCACATACTTACATCTTACCAATCAGATAACAGTACTGAAGAATCTGTTGCATATACCTGCACAGTACACACCATACTTAACAGATGGCTAGTAGGTGTTCTGTTTGGTGGGGAATGATATGATTACTTAAAACACAGATTAAATAGCTGTTTGTTATTGTATAACACCAATATTTGTTGTACTTTCAAGTGTTATAGGCAATAAAACTGTTAGGTATGAAGTAAATTAAGTAAGGTTCTTGGAGGAGTTATCAGAAAATGTGCCTTTATCTGAGGCTGTTTACCACTTATATTTATGTATTACACTAGGCTTCATTTTCCAGTTATGACCCTAAGCATGAGGTTTTAAGAAAAAAGTCTACTGACTGAGCTATATATGGCACTTACTATCCTGCCCACCCATCTTGCCACTGTAAATATAGGTACCTTGTGAAGTTCTCAAAGTTTCAATTTGCTCTTCAAAGACTTCTTATGTGGTCCTCTGTCATGTTTGGTGATGTAAAATTGAGGTGGGTAAAGTAATATTTAAAATACATACATCATAGGCCATTTATGTCAAATAATTCAGCAGTTTCCTGGTGATGTCTTTGTTGACCATTCCCATTGGGTACATTACATGCTGATGTCCAGAAATAATCCTTTGAGCATACAGAAGTCAAAACAGGATTAAACAATAGAACAGTTATGGTTTATAAAGGCTTTGTTCCAATATATTGTAGACATTAACATTCCTTTGAGGCAGGATCTACATCAAACGAGTGCAGTGCTATTGATGTTTTTTTAATACATTTTGAAAGTCATTGATCATAAAAGCTGTAATTTAGGTAAAGACAAAAAACCATAGGTAGATAATTTGCTTCAAAGCCTTGTCCAGTATATTTGATATACTGTAAATTTAAAACATTTCAGTAACTTTTTAAAACAGGCATACCATCAAACAAATTTCAAAACTTTTGATGTCCACTTCATTTAGTCTTAAGCCTATTATAGTTTACCTTTGTAGTTGTACAGCTTCTGTGAAGATGAGCTT
This sequence comes from Nuttallia obscurata, assembly GCA_032358795.1. Lineage (NCBI taxonomy): Eukaryota > Metazoa > Mollusca > Bivalvia > Cardiida > Psammobiidae > Nuttallia > Nuttallia obscurata. Next base: position 8,341 of record JAULCC010486824.1, on the reverse strand, counting down.
TGCTGGTGGCTTTTAATTTGTGTAAGGTGTGGACTAATTAAATGGCTTTCTTGTTGCAGCACGTCCATTAGCCCTAGCTGGCAGAAAGTGACGTAATTCAAACAAACAAAACAAACTTGTTGCAGCATCTATAAATATATTTTTGAAAAAGGGCTAGAGTTTCGCAATAACAATTCCAGATAGTGCAGTTTTAATGTGCAAAAGAATTGTTTAAACAGTATGAAAACTTGTAGTTAAAATACTGAAACAGTTAAATCCATTCTTGATCTGCCTTCTTGGAATTCAACTGGTGACATTTTAAAATATTTCTGTTTTTTTTTTAATGAGCCCTTATTATGTAGGGAAGGGCAAGTGAAAATCAGTTACACAGATTGATCCAGTGAATGGTCATTACTTGTATATATGTCACATTTCAAAGAACTAAAGTTTTTACACCCTTGTGTTGTGATGAGACAGGAAGAAGGCCACAACTACCCCTGCCATGATTCTAAGAGGCGAATAATGGGGGTATATTGAATGGAGATTCTGCAACTCAGTTTCTCCAGCAGTTATGAAGTCTCTGAATCTATTTCTCATGTTTTTAATCTCTGTTGAAGTTATGATCATTAGTTTGTTGTTGTCATCTTTACGGGTGTTGCTGTGTTGTTAACCCCCAAGTTCTCTCCCTAGCCAATCATACACCCAGTAAAAGTTACATCTGGTATGCACTATCCAAACTCCCCAAGAATGACTTGAAGTTCGATATTTAATTATTTCACATGTAAGGGAGACAATACAATATGTACATGCATAGTTAAAACCATACAGTTATAGATGAGGCTGATGACATAGATGCTAACAATAGATTCAGTGTGAAGATATACTTAGTTATAGATATTGACATGATTGTCAGAATTTTCAATATAAGCTCTCCTGTGACTGCAGCTTTAAAGTTTTAGTTAGGTAGGGGAAGTAACTCCTCTAATTGACACATGCTTTACTGAACTTAGGTAGGGGAAGTAACTCCTCTGATTGACACATGCTTTACTGCACGTACACAGACACAAATATACACAGGCAGGAATTTGGGCAGTAAGTAAACCAATATATCTCTGCACATTATGATAACACCTATTTCAAGTCACACAATCAACAAATAATCCTGTAGATATTGATGTGAGTTACCAGACCTGGAGAATCTCTCTCAATTTTGTTAAAAAGTTTAATCCTTACTAATGTACATGAAGTTGTGGTAGTTGGTGATGTAAGGAGGATGTGGTTTGTTGTTATTGGGTCAGCTGACGTAATATGTTGCAGCTCAACTGTTGGATATTGCAGAATGTAAATAACTAAAACAATGTGTGTTATGTTCATGTAGAGTTTGATGATAAATTCAAAGTTGGGTCATGTATTGGAATTATATGTGTCATGATAACACATGACTAGCTGGCTGGTGACAACTGTATGTGGATGTGGCATCAAATTAGATTTTGTATTGATAGGATACATTGGATTTCCTATACATGGAGGCTGAGACAAACTGGCTTTCAAGGATGTAAGATATATGGAAAGTTAAATAAACTATGGGGTGACTTTGTGATGTAATATTTGAAAGTTGGGAGAGTGTAGTTTACAGTTGATTTAGACATTAAGTTATAAGCTTTACATGTTGCATAAACGATATCTAATTGTTTGTAGAACATGTATCTGCAGATAATGGAGTCTTATTACTAAAGCAGTTTTACTGTATCATGAATAGATTTGAGTGGACCTGGGGGTCCAGTTCTCTTACAAAAAAGCTATGTGACCTTATTTAGCCCATTTGTTTACAAATTAATACTACTAGCATAGGATTGAGTGTTTATTGGAAATTCCTTAACACAACAAGACTGTTTTATAAATGTTTGGAATACATTCTAATTTTTTTGTGTAGTAATGATTCTATGTGGTATAAAATGTAATTATGATTGATAATTTGTATAAAAATCTTATGCAAGATGTAGCTAAAACTTGAGCAGTACTGTTTCAGTCTGTACCATAATACATATTACAGTAGAAACTGAAACACTGTCAAGGTAAACAATTATTGGTATCAGGTTGTATAGATAGCGTGTGGTATTTGGTCGAGGCCATAAATGTAAACAGATTACATGTAGAAAGGGGGAATTTAAGTCAGCTTGGTATGTTATGGTATTGTCAGACAGGTTTTACATGGAAGTCGGTGCATATTTTAGGTTTACAAGCCCAGTATCTTACCGCTACACCATGAGTACAGTATACGTTTTGTCATTTACCATATATATATATATATATATATATATATATAATATGATAGAACTGACGAACATCTATGAAGTATGCTGAACCTTTATTTAGTGCCATGTCAGTGCTGTCGGACAACATGTTTCATTTCATGTAAAAATCATGGAAAACAAATTGGAAACCAAACCCAGTTTTGAATACCTGTACCCCTACATTAATGTTTGGTATCGATTTGTTGTTATTCATCAGTCAAAATAGCGCATTGGATTTATATCATCATCATTTAACAAGGAAGTATAAAGTTAGTAAATAATTAACTAGGAAGTAAATAAGTAAGGAAATTATGTGATGTGACATACAACTAACAAGTTCTATTGTAAGTAGTTTGTCTTTATAAGAACCTAAAAACAAAACTAACCATAACAACTTGTTTATTTATAGACTTAGACAATAATGCATACAAAATATACTTTTTTTGGCCAAGTGGTTATGGTCATTGACTTGCTATCTCTCAGCCCTCACCACTGTTGGTTGGAATCCTGGTCTGAGCATTTCAGGATGCCTATGTGCTGAAATAATTTAGACACATATCCGGGGGTGTTGGTGGGGGTGGGTCCTCTCAGTCTTTAACAAGCTGGAACTTGCAATATGACTGATATGACTGAAATACTGTTGAAGCAACATTTCATTCCAAACAAAACAACATTTATAAAAAAAAAACACCTGTAAATTTCTCTAAGTAGCACCTAGGATAGGTTTTTGTTGGAAGTTTTTTGACAATGGTCAAAAGCATAGAAAGAATTTTTTACAAGAAAGATGAAAAGACATTTTTCTTAAAAGGGAGAAGAACAGTTTCAGTTTTAATTTCCAATATACTGTTCTTTTGAAAGAGAAGTTTTTGATGTCTTTGAAAGCAAAGTAGTAAAAGTGGATTGTATGTAATAAGTACATGCCACATCAAAAGGCTAATAATTCAATGTGCAGGATGTACTAATTGCATGACAACGCAGCTGTAATTGACTGTTATCTGGCTTCTTTGTCTTAAGATATAAGTAAAGATTAAAAAAAAAGTAGCTGATATTTTTTTTGAAGGAATACTTAAACAATGGCTTGAAAACATGTTGTTAACCTTGGGTTCTTGCAAAATATGAGATAAATGAATGCTTGTAATTGTAAGAAAGGGTATCACTGGTTGTTTACATCAGCTTAGGTAATGGGCTGCAGTAAACAGTCTTGGTGAAATAATTTTAACTGGCATTTTTCTCTGTGCCGAAAGTTCTTGCAAACTTATTTGAGATATTTGTACCCTGGAAAATGTTAAAAATTTCATTTGAAATAAAACTGATGTTTGTATTTCTTGTAAATGAGTAAAATTGATTATATTTTAAAATTGTGGGGTAAATTATTTAGACCGTGTACACTATTTTCAGTTATATGCATGTAAAATGTGTGATATATGAAAGTAAAAATATCTCAAATTTAGTAAATTTATTAACTTATCTATAGTTTTCTAAATACCATAGTTAATGATGAAAATGTGTGTTCTGGAGATTGAATGGAGGAATCTTCTCAAGAACTTTTGTTGATTTCAAGGTCAGCAGATTTCAAGTGTGCAAGCCCCTAATTCTTGGTTTATTTTATGATGTTAGTAATGATTTTATACCAGAGTTTAATAAAAAAAAAAAACAACAACTGGGTGTGTAGTCTATTAAGCTAGGACATGTATGGCTTTACTGATAATACTTCGTTCTGGAGATAACGTTGTAGGGAGTTTGACCTTTATTCTCTATCATTTTATGCTGGTTTTTCTACTTGACTAATGAACCTTTTATCTTTGTTGTTGTGCCAGTTGAATGCCAAACTTTTGGAATTGTGAAAGCTGTCTTTATTAATCTTGTGTCTCAGTAATGTGAAAAAGTAATATATTCAGGAGTAAATTAATATTTATGAGTAGTTAAATTTTGTTTACATAACTTCAGTCTATCTCCATTGTCATATACATGACTGTGTTTATGATGTGTTCAACTTTCATAATTGGTCTTGACTTACTCTGAGACAGAGCTGGAAACAATTCAAAAGGAAAAGCGGGATGCTAGGTACTGGTGTACTGGATGGATAGTTGAATAGGATTAGGAAATGCCTACAATGCTAAGACTGCATTTTTTATGGGCTGAATAAGACCCAACAATGACTTGGGGAAAACCATCAGTAATTTCGTTTCTATTGCGAACGAGTTGGAAGAGGCAACAGATGTATGGAATAGGTTCATATTATGATAGAAACTCAACAGATAATTTTTTAATTGTATGACAGAAACTTGGACACAATAACTTTTTCGGGAATCAAGGCTGATTTGACCATGACATTGAGAATGGGACATGGAAAATAATTTGAGATTTTAAGGAAGCTCTTTTGTGGTCTCAACCTTGCCTCTGAAATGGTGAGCTGTAGTATCTGTGACTTGTTGATCTACTTATGGGAGCTTTGGAAATACCATACTGTGTACGGCTGATTTATCTATCATACCTGGGCAACAAAAGCAAATTGATTTGTTAATTGAGATGATTCGATTGGTGACACAGTGTTGCAGAAAGCCCTTACAGAATCTGGTGTTTACAAGTAACAATGTGCCCAGAAGGGCAGTACCAACCCAGATCAGATCCACTGAGCTAGGGCTTGACTTTCAGAAGATTGAGGACCTCAATGTAAGAATCTCCATGCTTCATATTTTGTTACCTAGCATAGTAGTAGGGGCTGCATGTGACAAGTCATTCCACAGGTAAGTTAATTGAATGTTAATTTATCTAATTTATTAACAGCAATTTCTGCTAGTTCTTCATTTAATTTTAAGATGCAACAAGACAACATGGATCGAGAAATCAAGGTATGTATTTTTGACATAAATAGAAGTAAATGTATTTTAGGTAAGCTGGTTAAGTGCAACAGTTAACGTGGCATATACTAAGTTGCTAGCTGCCACAGTTAAAAGACTAAGCAATTGAAATGATATGAATAGAGTGCAAGTGTGTGTAACTATTATTGGACAGCTCGGTGCATATAAGTATCACCTGATGTAATGCAGTAAAGGTTGCTGGTGTAAAGTCAAGAACTTCCAAAACATTGCAGGGATTCCATTCTTGTCATACAAGCATGGTACACCTGTCAGGCCTCAGTCTAACGACATTGTAGCAGTTTATCAATCTCTCTCCCATATCTTTCCAACAGGTCTACTATGCTAAGAAGAAGCGCCGGGCCGCCCCTGGAGCGCAAGGGGATGAAAGTGGTCACAAGAAAGGAAAAGTCAATGTCCATGCATACAACGATGGGTATGATGATGCAAATCATGATTACATTGTTAACCCGGGAGAAAAGTGGAATGATCGATATGAGATTGACTCGCTCATTGGAAAAGGTTCATTTGGTCAGGTAAGGCATTCCCCTGGTCTGTTACATATCAAATCTTTTTTTAATTGTAATAACTTAGGGTAGCACTATATAATCAGGAGGACTGAAAGTTTGACAAATAAAGTGATTCTAAAAAAAAAAATCACCGAATATAAAGCAGGACTCATTAATTGGTATAGATTTAGGCCGGTAAATGGCATCAGGTAGTTTAACATGAAATTTCTATACTCTAAAATGGCACAGAACTTTTTAATTATTATTGTATCATTTAATTTCTGGGGTCCAGAGAATGATTCGAGTTTCAAGTTATTCAAATGGTTCAGTTGACTAGTCTTTTAGTCATGAATATAGAAGGGCAAAATATCTGTTTAAAAAATCTCTAGTGATAATTATTCTATTTAAATCCTTGATGAACAATTTATGAAAGGGAAATTATTTCCGGAATGTGTAATGTGATCCTTTTTAGTCTAGTCTTGGTAGACGTAGTCAGTTATCAGATCTTACTTCCGTTTATAGCAGTTGCACTGGATTTTTGGATCACTGAAGTCATTCATTATAAGGTTTTAAAGTGGTGGTTTTTGTGACTGCAGCATTTAGAGCAATTAAAAAAAAGTGTCTTAATTTGAAACATAATCACCAGATGCATGTGCAGCTCCAATTTTTTCATTACTTGGCATCTGGTCTCACAAATAACTGAAGATACAGACACTTTCCACCAAAAACTTGGGCCATAAAATGATTGCAAAGGAGCACCTGCACCAATTAAGAGAAGTGGCAAAGAGATAAGATCAGGATTATGAATGATTTGCAGTACAATCTTACCAATATCTTTCATTGGTTTTTAAATGCTTCTGTTATGACAGTTTGGGGCGAATTAAATGGTGCGTGTTTGTGGTGTACCCTGAAAATGTTGCCTTGAGTACAGACTGGCTTTCAAACTTGCATTTGATAAATATAGATATATTTATATACACATGCTTCTGGGCATACTGTAGTTTTCCTAGTGAATACAGTTTATGCATTTGATAAACAAGATGTAGAAGTAAAACTGAAAAAGAGATAAAAACAGAAATTTCAAAATGCAAATGCTTCAACTTGTTTTTAGTTTGAAAGAAAGCAAGCTGCTTTTGATGCACACACTGAGGCACACTCTGTTTCTGTAGCAAAGCTGCATTTTCCATAGAATTTCCTGGGAGATTAGATAAAACAAATTTTCAAAAAGACTTGGTGACATGGTTTCCATCCATAGTGACACAAACACAGGTTGTCATGGAAACCATGTAGCACAGATAGTCCTCAGGACTGATGCAAACATTGCAGTTCTGATATATTCCCCCCCCCCCCCCCCTTTAGCCTTGCTAAGCTTGACTGCAAGAGTGGTACAGGCAAGTAAAGAGCCTGTTGCAAACAAATACATGTATCGGAATTCTGCTGTTCTGATATATGTTGGTCTGTAATGGGCTGGTTGCATTGGGCTAATTTACATGCAGCTGTAAACAAAGCAAGACTTGTTATGATATCAAGAATGTGGAATGCACCTAATATCCACGGGGTTTGCTTCAATGTACTTTTAACATTTTTGTTCTCATGGTGAAAAGGTGTAAAAGCATGCATCATGTTTTTGCATGAAGGTTTTTGTGGGTAGCCTTGTAATGTGCCAGCAGGTTTATTTGTAACCCTTTCATTGGTTAGAAGGAAACAAGTTGGATTGAAATTATTGTAAACACAGGGATAAAATTTTGTATAAAAATATAAATTTTGTGTGTGTTGTGGGGTTGATGTTGTAACTGTCTTTCTGCCATATCCTGACAGTCAATGCTTGAATAGTACTGCTTCATTGATGTCCCAAATAATTTGTATTTCTGGAATCACTTCCAACTGATGCACACTCATCACATGTACATCCCACCCTGCCCAATCACATTAAACTGACACCATGCCACTCAGTCTTCGATCTACATTTATAATGCTAGGTGCTAAGCAAGGGAGCTACAAGTACCATTAAGTCATTTGGGTTGCCTTGGCTGGGAATTGAATCACAACCTCCTGCATGTCAACACTGTACCTCTAAGCCACCATCCTGGTAGTTGGTAACTGATTCTTGGACATGCCAAGTCTCTCAGGTCTCCTTGTACAAGTCTGTATTGTGTCTAGCCATGCCATAACCTTGAGATATCTAGTATTGATGGCGAAAATACCAATTATACCCATCTTCTCTGTACTGGCAGCCTGGGACAAACCAGAGACAAAGCTACTGTATATTAAACTGATTTCAGTCTTCTGATAGCAACATATGCAACCTCTTAGGCTTTATATCTAATGTCCATTAAGGATAGAAAGGTATAAACAGATTATCCTGTTTAAGATGTGAGACTGGTGATGCCTTTGGATACCATACTTGTGACATGGTGCAGTGGTGTTTGGTTTATTATGTCTCAGGCAGATAATATGTTTGACGTCTGTACCTGAATGCTTTGTCAGCTGAATACTTTTACTTCAAATTTAAAAATAATTGTATAATATTACATCTTTTATATAGGAGGCCTCCGTGGCCGAGTGGTTATAGTCGTGGCCGAGTGGTTATAGTCGTTGAATTGCAATTTTTCAGCCCTTCACAGCTGTGGGTTCGAATCCCGGTCTGGGCACTTCGGATTTTTCAAGTGAGGAAGCCTTCTAGCTGGCTTGTGGTAGGTCG
>JAULCC010486713.1:0-10910 GCA_032358795.1 Nuttallia obscurata | reverse complement strand
GATGGTACCGGGCACCTGAGTGTCTACTCACAGATGGTTATTACACATACAAAATGGACATGTGGAGTGTAGGGTGTGTCTTCTTTGAAATTGTCAGGTAAGTTCAGTTTCCTACTCCAATATTTTTTTCATTGAGGGTTTTCTTTAATTTCTTTGAAAAACCTGGTTAAAAGATTAACAAATGTTGCTGTTCTAGTGAGGAGGTAGCTGGGCAATGACCATCAAACATTTGTGTAATAGCAATAGAAATTATATGCATACTGGGATCTGAATGAAACTTGCCAAACTTTTCACCACAGGATGTGTTTTGCACTAAACAATGCCTGTAGGTTAAATGTCAAGGTCAGTATTGTTTAAACTCTTGGGTAAAACTCATTTTTGTGGCAGAGCCCCATTCTAATTGTCAAGTTCCTTTTGTAATTTTTTTGCTTTTTTTTCAAAAGCATTTCACTTAAATGAAGGTGATTTAATAATCTGCAACTTACTATGTCTTGGATTTGTAACCAGAAACAACCATCGAGATTTTCAAGAAACTGATAATTTTGTACTGTAATCAGCTCTGAGAAAAAGTGGCAAGCACTTGAAAGACACAATAACCGACTGGGACCCAGTCCTGGATCAAACCTTTGAACCTACATTACTACTGTTTCTAATTCTGCAGTATGGGTTTGGCTTAAAAGGCTAACATTACTCACCTCATTGTATGGATAAAGACTATAATTAGTGTTTTGGAATAATGATATATTTTATTTCATTAGTTCTTTTTGTGTTTGTGTTAATAAATGCTGCAGTGTATATAGAAAGACTGCGATATCTGCTGTATACAGGAACTATTTTTTATGTTTTTGACAGTTTACACCCGCTGTTTCCTGGCTCCAATGAGGTAGATCAGATAGCAAAAATACATGACATTATGGGGACTCCAGATCCCAGCATACTGGCCAAATTTAAAAAGTAAGTTTACCAGATGTTACATAAGCTTTTAAAGTGGCCAAAGTAAGTTTTATGGTGACTGTCACAATGTTCAACTTTAGTTTGTTGACATGTAGAGTATACACAAGTTGGCTGTCATGAGAAGTTGAAAAGTTTTATCCTTATTATCATCATCATCATCATCATCATCATCATCATCTTCATTCTCTCCATAAAAGTATTTTTGATTGTTTTTTAACCAACTTAAACTTTTGATAGTATTAAAATTGTCTTATGTTAACCAGTGAATTGTTATTGGTTGACTTTATTAGATCAGTAAAGAGCATAGTTTGAACACAAGAACGTCTGAACCATGTCAGACTGGGTGTAACTGCAGTTTGATCTGTGTCTATGTTTCAAAATTGTTGAAAAAAGTTTTCTAGGGCTTAGGTTTTCCCATCATCAGCAACTACAGTACATGTATTTCTTCTGTCAAAGTCTTGTTTTCATGAATATTTAAAAGATATGGGGGAAAACTCTTCTTCTGATGAAACTGCATGTTACAGTTAACCCTTAATTAACTCAAATCAGGTTCATCTGTCAATATATCTAAGTGTGATTCTTTTCTATAAATTACATTTGAAAATATTGCATTACAGAGTCAAAGCCTTCTAGCTAACTCAAACTGACAGATATATACCATGTAACACTGTTGTTTTACTGATATTTTATCTAGATCACGGGGTATGAACTTCAACTTTCCAACTAAGAAAGGTTCTGGTATTGAACGTTTGTTGCCACATGCCACAACAGAAGCCATTGACCTCATGTATAAATTGTGTACATATGACCCAGACGAAAGAATAACAGCTAAACAAGCACTTAGACATCCATACTTCAAGGAACTCAGGTACAGAGATGGAATTTATATATCTGATACTTTCAGTGAAAGTCTTATTTCAGGTGAATTCAATCAAGAGACTTTGAATTTTAGCTCTGAGAGTAATTTAAGGTTTGAAACACCTGATTCTGTACTGTTTTAGGCTTTCTTCTGTGTTTCAAGATTACAAGTAATATTAAATAGAGGTTTTGTACTCAAAACTCTTAAGAAAAAAACATTGCTTGATTTTATGTTTTATGATTCTGTCAAGAACTTTAATGTATATATCATGATAGTCCACTATCTTACCTACTCGGCCATTTCAGGGCAAGCTCAGATAGTTGCCTCGTACACCATAGTAAGAACACACCCAAATTTTAAAGTAATTTATACCTGGCATATAATGTTATTATATCTACATCATTATATGGTCCTACATATTTTACACTATATCTGTTACTCACGACAAGTATGTACCATATGTTCCAAGATAATGCTTTTGCATCTACAATAGTGGATATGAGACGGTCGATACGAACGCTCCAATATTCTATTCTGTTCTGTTCTTTTATGATGGACCTACTTTCCCCCCTTGTGATATATGAGGTTATTTTGGTAGATAAATGGCAGTAGAGTTATGATTGGATAGTACATTAACATAACCATTTTCCTAATGACTTATGCCAGTACTTTGACTGACTACATTCCCACTTGAAACATAGGTGGGAGACAAGTAGCCATATCATTGCAATATCAAAATTCCCTATTTTAGAAGATATAGACAGACTTAGATTCAGACCTGGGATATTTGTAATGAAAGGTGAGAAATGTTACCACCAAATCACCAATAAACAATGTTACAACCCCCCTCCACCCAACCCTCCCCACAAACCACCCAGCTCAGCTCATTTGAGCAAGGGAATGTAAATATCAAATCAAAAAGTATTGTTCAAAAAATTCCATGAATGTTTGTTTTATCAGAGGCTTTTGATGCATTTCTAACTTGCTATACAGGGATACAGAAAAACGCCAGATAGCATTAAGTAAACCCAAGAATGTGGAGAAGGAAGAGGTTGTAAATAAAGCTGCATCTTCCCCGGAGATCGAGACATCTCGCTCGCCCAAAAACTTTGACAAGAAGAAAGAGGCTGGGGAAATACAGCTTATAGCAAGCTTACCTAAACCCCAGTCACTTCCAGCTCATCAACTGTTCAAAGATAAAAGAAAGGTATTCCAGGTAAAGTGTGCAGTGGCTTCACTGATACAGTTCTTCTTGTTAAACTTACTTCACTTTAGAACACAAAGGACTAGTGGGTAAATGGAATTAACATTCTGTTTGTTAATCTGACCTCACCGTAGAACTTCTACTGATGAGCATGGGTTGTGTTCATTTAATAGATCTATATATAGTGTTAGATTCTTCTAATATTGACAAACTGATGGGTGTTGGTTGTGTTCTTTAACCATGGAAAAATGTTATGTTGTATGCTGTTTGTGCTATATATAAAGGAAGTACTTAACTCACATGACTACCAGCTTAGTCAATATCACAGGTTTCATATGTTTGTTGTCAGTATTCTCTATATCATGAACAAAGTTGGCAAAAGTTAAATCTGTCATTTTTATTAAAAAGTAACAGACATCAATAATTTTATGTGTGCATCTATCAAATGTTTGAGTTTGTATATTGTAAATGGTGTTTAATAGAAATCTGATGTGTGAAAAAAGGGATCAAGTAAGGCCAATGGAAGATTACAGAGATTAAAACTGGTTGATGGGAAATGATATAACAATGATAAACAACATTTAACAACATTTAATAACATTTCATAGTTCAATATTTCTTTAAGTAAATACTATCAGGTATTTCTTTCTTAGTAGATTCTACTTTCATAGAAATATTTCTTTTATTTTGTGTTCACAATGTTTGTAAATTCTACTTACAGCGGCGAAGGCGGCTGGGAGAGACCCACAACACAACGTACAACAGTACACACTCTGGCTTTTTCCCAAAGGTGCCAATCCACGCGAGTACGATCAACCCATCCTATCACTCTTCATCATTTCCGTCAACATTCTCTACACATTCTACATCCAATCAGCTGTCTTTGCTTCCCAGTATAGGTAACACCTACAAGACACATAAGGTAGGGAATAGCAAAGTATGTATGATATGTGTATCGTAACCTATAGCAACATGTACAAATGAACATGACCTTCAGTTTGTAATACTATCATTGTTCATTTTAAAGCTGTTTCTCTGCCGATAAATCCAAGACTTTGCATGCACATTTGTGAGATCTGCTTCATATAGGAAATTGAAGTCCTTGGCAGGTTATAAGTTAATTATCCCTTTCGGCACCAAATAATTTTAGTGTGTATATACTGTCATCTGTCTAGGTGTTCAGAGTAGACATTTTTTAAAATTTTGTTTAAAAACAGAATCAGGATGTCAAGCAGTTTGGATCCTGATTAGATGTTGAGTTACTCAGTGTTTTATCAGGGTTCAAACTGTTTGCAAAAATATCACCGAATAACCTATGGGGGTGAAAGGGTTATAAAGTTACATTTAACACACTGCCTCAGATTGATGATAAACATTGTTAATTACATGTCAATATTGTAAACTACATGTTGATGTTGCTACATTTAATGTTAATTAAAGTTGTTTTCTATAATATCTAAACTGTTTAAACATTGGTTGAAATGATTTTGTGTTTCATATTTTCTGTAGGTGTTGTATTTCCAAATAGTTAAATAAATTATTATTGTGATATGTACCTATTAGGTAAAATATAATGATTCTTATGACAAGAGTAATGGTATGTGTCACCATACAGTACATCAAAAATGTCATAAAATGTATTTCAGAAAAAAGCTTCTGAAAAATCCAAGGTACACAAAATATAACAAAAAATGGTATGTAATATACTGAGAAAATACTGTTTCCACTTCACTGTAATATGAATATTAGGGACCATTGACATATTAGTGAAATAAATGGTAAGGAAAATTGTTGGACAATAAATAGTAAGACGTAGCAGGATTGTTAGATTTTGATGATTAGTTTGGTTTGATTTATATTGATATTATCACTTATTTTCCTCTCTACTTAATCACCCATCAGCCTGTACTCATGTAATTAATGAGTTATTCAACTATTTTCTTCTTATTTTCTATTTCAGAATCCAAGTACAAAAACAAAAAATATGTTTGGACACTATCAGTTGCCATCGTTAGACAGACGAGGGGCAGGATTTTAACCCCTATTTTTGTTTAGGCTTAATTAATTAATTAACAGTGCTAATTATGACACTTTAACCCAGTCAGCATTTCCTACAGTGATAACTGGGACAAATGGGACAAATGACCTGGATGAATGTGATGACAAAGCAAACAGACAACTGGGAAATTTAGCCAGCAAGCCAACACTGTGATATATATTTGATATCTATGTTTTATGGGAAAAATATAGAGGAGAAAAGATATTCCTGACCATCCGTGTATAATTGCTATGGTAACACTCAAGGTCACATTAAAATTTTGGACGATTGGCAACAGACTTAAAAGATAATAAGTGGAGGAAGACAAAAATAATTATATATCAGAATATATTCTGATACAGATATATTACTGTTCATTTAGTCATTTTGGTGTTGGCAAGTTTATTTCTGTCTCCATGGCAACCATGGTTTTAGTGCAAAATGGCTAGCAGCAACATTTAAAATGATTATTCTATTGTTAAAGTTAGATGGGGAAAAAGTATCAATCCCCTTAAAGGTTTAAAGAAGAGCAGCTTTTTGAAAACTGTAGATTAAGAAGACTGGATGAAAATGTTCATTATGGAAGGAGGTGAAAAGTGGAAGAAACAATATGATGTGATTGTCAATAAACAGCTTTATTGAGACAATTGTCTGTGATATTTTTTGTTTGTTTTTCTATTATATGATTCACTTATTGGCGAGAGATGTATAGATGTTAGTTTTGTTAAAATTTTTGTCATACTGATCTGTGATTTTATTGTTGGGTTTCTGTTTATGTTGCCATGGCAACTTAAATGCGAGGTACAGATTTAAACATAATTGATATTTCGCTGTTAATGACATTTTAATTCTGATTTAACTGCTTCAAAATAGTGCTGTCTAGGAAAAATTGCCTGAGGAAGGAAGAGCGAGCAGACATTCTTTTTCATTTAAGTTAATTTCTTCTGACGATTGTGATTTGTTTATCTTTTGACATCAAGAAAATATTTTATGTGTATATGTTTGTTGCATGTCAGTTATGGGTAGATCTACTTGATGTTGATCTTAGTCAGGATAAAAACATGTTTAAACAGTTGAGCTATGCAGCCTTTAGGTAACCATGGTAACAAAACAGTTGACCATTTTAAGACAAAGAATCTGCAAATTGTGTAAATACCCTAATTACCATGTGCCTTAAATGCATTAGTTTCACAAGTAGTTAGTGCCAAAGATCCTATGGTAGGGGTTCATATTTGTCTTTAAAGTTTATTTTTGTTAAAATTGACATTTTCACTTATCATGTTTCCAGTTATCAGATTTTGTTTGCTCCACTAAGTAAATCCCTCATCACAAAACATCCAAAATTTGACACACCAATTCTTGAAATAGAATTTTTTTTGTGAAATGGCACTTATTCATATATGGAAAGATCATGGTACCACTATCTTTAGCCTGAGTAGACCCAAGTCAGAAATTAATAACTTACATATGCAATGTTAAGTCACTAACTCACTATCAAGGCCTGAGCTAAAATTCAGCCATGGCTTGAGCGAAAGTTCAGCCAATGCCTGAGTAAAAGTTCAAACCAAGGCTTGAGCAAAAGTTCTTCCAAGGCTTGAGCAAAAGCTTAGCCAAGGCCTGAGCAAAAGTTCAGCCAATGTCTGAGTAAAAAATTTGAACCAAGGATTAAGCAAACGTTCAGCCAATGCCTGGGTAAAAGTTCAGTCAATGCCTCAGTAAAAGTTAGCCAAGGCTTGATCAAAAGTTCAGATTAATGAAGTGTGGTAAACTACTAACAGAATTGAAACTGAAACTAATGGGTCTCATTACTCAAAGCCTTAAATTGAAGCAAGATTTTTAAAAGATTTAATGAAACATATTACAAGCAATTATCATGGCAGTTTGTTACTTAAATGCTCTTAACCAGCTTCTGGTATATAAATAGCATTGTAGAATATCAAATTCAGCGATTTGGTACTTTTTTCTCACAATTTTTTTGTTTAAATGTTTCTATTTTTCTTGTGTGAATCAGAAATTTTGCATTTTTTCTTTAAGTTATATGAAACTGAAAATATGATGTTTTGTTTCAGCTAAATTCTGGTCTTGCTTTCATCTTGGCAGGTTGGCAAATACACCTTATAGCAACCATTGTTTTTGCAAGATTTTCCCTTTAATTATTGTAAGTGATATTGCTGTAAACAAATGTAAAAATGCCAAACAAAGGCTGCAATATTTTTCCATCAACTCAGTGATGAAGTCCAAGATCTCCGTTGCTGCCACATTGCTTGCAGTGGTTATTTTAGAAACATTACAGATCATGTACATATTTATTTTACATACCCAGTGATTTGCAGTTGCCAGGCCAGTAGAAGTTAACCCTTAGCATGCTAAGCACGATCATGATAGAATATGCAAACAGCTTGGACTCCCGATTAGATGCTGAGTATCTTGGCATCTTATCTGGATCCAAGCTGTTTAACACTCAGCCAATTGTTTCTCCAGTTCAAAATCCAAACAGACCACAGTTTAAGCAGACAACAGTTTTTCAGCAGCCTAAGGGTTTATATGTAATTCTATGCATACTAGGTTTTTACATGAACTCTTCCATCTTCATATCAGGATCAGTACACAATCATGCAGAGGGGTGTTTTATGGACTATGTGGTCTGTATGAAAAAAGGGCAGACCTAATTCTGGTAACAGTACTTTTGTAATCTAATCAAGGTCTAAGGTTATAAAACTTTCTTGAGAATGTCTCATGCTTGATCATGCTCAATATGTTTTACATTTCATTGGTTGATATTTATCATGTGATTAATTTTAGCCAATCACATTTACACATTTCTGAGAATAATTCCATGCTCAAGAAGGCTTTATATCCTCAGACTAAGGTCTATGATATTTAGAAATGTCCTTTGTATTCTTCCTTATGAAAGACCCTTTGACTGTTTGAGGCATTCAATGAATTTTTTATAAAAATTCTGTATCATTAGATTCCTATCAAGATAAGTGTTAGTGAATACATTCTGAAATGTGTTACCTTTGTGAAACAAAACACTATTTGGTAATGACTTGGGAGATTTGTATTTACACAATGTAGAAGAAAAAAGTTGATAAAATAGGTCTGTGACAGCTTAAGCCCATGCAATTCTGTGTTGTAGTTGATTATGATTGTGTGTTTTTGTCTTAACATGAGCTTTATCCGGGAAATACACCACTTTTCTTGGAATAACATAGGGTTTTCAAAAGATCAAGATTGGATCTAAATCAGTTATTGTAAGTTTGCAATTTCTTCCTCATTCAAGAGCTGGTAAGAAAATTTCTGAAATTCTTGGAAATATTTCCTTCAAATTCTTCTGAATGACCCTCAGTCAAATTATCAAAGTTATCAAAATACTTAACCCTCAGCCTGCTAAGCGAGACAATGATAGAATTTGCAAACAGTTTGGATGGAGATCAGACACTGAGTAACTTGGCGGATACTCTGGATCCAAGCTGTTTGACACTCAGCCAATTGTTTTTCCAAATATTAATAATAATAATAATTTCAAAATCCAGGCAGAGGACACTTTAAGCAGACGACACTTTTTTCAGCAGGCTAAGTGCTTAATAAAAAATGAATGCAAGTCTGCAAAAATGTAGATCTGTCCTAGTAAACTGTGTCGTACGAAAATGTTTGAGTAAAATCATTGGCACAATGATATAAAGTGTAAAAGAGTATTCAAAGAAAATGTGAAGGTACCCAAGTTCACATGTTATCCCTTAGCCTGCTGAAAAAAATGTTGTCTGCTTAAATTGTTGTCTGTCTGGATTTAAAATCCATCAGATTCCCCAAATATTTGGAGAAACATTTTGCCAAGTTTCAAACAGCTTGGATCATGATTAGATGTCAAGTTGCTCTGCCTCTAATAATATGGATCAAATCTGTTTGAAAATTCTATCACGGTTGCACTTAGCAGGCTAAGGCTTATTAGCATGTATAGTAGAAATGGTGCTCTAATGATGGGGTAATGAACAGTGTTGTAAAGAGATTAGCATTTATACGCATTCTGTTGATCAAATTGTGAGTGTGGGAGACTGGTTTTTTTTTATTATTATTCACTGTTGTCTACTGATAGTTTATTGTGAAATAGACATCTTGAAATGAGTGTTTATGAAAACTATTGTAACAACGGCTGATCATAAAATGAGTAAATCTTAAATGAGATAAAAGTTCCTGTAAGTTTTAATGAGTACCAATACATATACTGATAGTTATGGCATATCAAGGATAAACTGTATTTACTGAGTAACTTTTTAATTTGTGATTTATATTTTCCTGATTTTTGTGACATTTTTATAATTTAGCAAAGAAATAATACACATGTAATCATGCTTGTTAATGATTGAGATCTATGCCATGACAAAAATTATACAGTTATATTCTCTAACAGTAAAAATATTGTTGTTGTTGTCTGATTGTAGCTTGATAGAGATTTTGATCCCTATGATTAGTTTAGACTGTTGCTGCTTGTATATAAGTAGAGGATGTCCTTACCCATATGAATGTTTACTTCTGACTTACAAAAATAGATGACACAATTGGCATCTACGTATATATGTCTACATTCTATTTCGAATTAATAAGATTACAAAAAGAGGAATAATTTGTTTTTAGTATAGAGGTATATTTTTCATTATCTTTATTTAGGAACCAACCTTTAACAGGGCTTGGAAATTTGAATTCTGAGTCTAGTTATTCAAAGCTCAATTAATCATCATGATAACGGAAACCTCCAAAAGCCTTCTTCTGAAAACATTTGTTTAATAAAATCACACAAAGCCAAAAGACAACATATGGTAATTCTTGTTTCACATTGATAACTATAAAATCTTACAAAACCAACTAAAATAAAGTAACCAGACCTTCAACACATGACCACTTATCTCTATGGGAATAGAGTAGAGTGACCAGCCGGGGTTCAGCCTTCACATGTATCAGTAATAAGCACTGGGCATGTAAGAGAACCAATGAGTTCTACAGAAGAGTTTTTTGTATCTGATATCTTCTCTCTGGGATATCTAGCTCTAGATAGGCAACCCTCACCGCTGTGGGTTCGAATCCCGGTCTGGGCACTTTGGATTTTTCATGTTAGGAAGCCTTCCAGCTGGCTTGCGGTAGGTCTGTGGTTCTACCCGGGTGCACTCTGTGCCTGAAATTGTGTACCAAGTTCTCCTGGGGTCTTCCTCCACCTGTAATGAGCTGGACGTCGCGATATGACTGAAATACTGTTAAATTGACATTAAATTCCACATAAACAAACAAACAAACAAACTAGATAGGCAAAAAGTGGCATTAATAAAATAAGCAATAGAGCTCACTTAAATTTGTGTTGATATGTTAATTTCTGTAAAATTCCAACATATTTGAATCTTTGACGTAAAGAAACACCTAGGCTGCGTATGTTCATAAAAAGAAGTGCCAGTGTATATATTTATGAAGTTTCTGCAACATACATTGTTTTGCCCTCAGACAGTCTGATCTGGATATACTGATTCAAAAATTACTTCCGTCTCAGTAGCAAGCAGTGAAGATCCTGATTAGACTGCATTAATAGTTTAGCTGATCTACTCCAATGCTAATCATACATATGATAAAAGCATTGGTCCTTTGAATGCTTTAACTATAAGAATCTGGGATCAGACAATATAAATCCCAAACATACACTCCTTTTAGGAGACCTTCAACAAATGTCAAAACTGTCTGCCACATTCTTATCAGATTAAATTCCCGAAATATATCAAATGGATTCTTCTACATGCATTTATGACACAGTCCATAAGTTTAATCAGCATTCAAGGGTTATGTGTTAAAAAATTTGTGAATCCTTGTTTTTT
>JAULCC010486602.1:0-10911 GCA_032358795.1 Nuttallia obscurata | reverse complement strand
ACATGATACAGTTATGATTTTCTTATGTTGTCTAGTGATAAGAAATCGATATCGACACTGTCAAATAAGTAAAAAGTGAATTTCTTTAGATATTTATTGAGCTTGGTTGCGTTCGAGTGCCAGCCAGATCCGCCCATGCAAAATTGGATTCTGGCACTGATATTTTGAGTTAGAAATTCTGTTTAAATCTTTGCATGCAGCTACGTTAGAGTCAATAGCTCAATGTCTACTAGATGTTTTGCATATAAAGATAAAGAGTGAACAAAAAAACAGACAAAAGAAGACAAGCCAATGGAGCCATTCCCTCATGGATCTTTTTTTTGTTTTTCTAACGCCAGTATTTCTTACCCTAGCTCGGTATGTTCGATCGCTTATACCTCAACAGTGTTTCATGTTTGACGTTGTTTTTATCACTCACAAACCAACTCTAGAACTAAAACATATATATCACCTTGATCTATGTCCTGGGGCTGATTATATTCCACTAGGATAATGAATTCCAAGTGAATAACTTTTTATACTGTATTTGTAGTACCCCATGTTGAGTTTTACGGGACCCGGCGGGGTGGGGGGGGGCAACCAACCCCCCCCCAGGCGGCAATCTATATATATTTATGAGTATTATTAACGGCTGATGGCTTCAGTAAGTCTTTTTACTAGTCGCAAGAAACCTAGTTATTGCATGCAAAGTAAGTCCTTTTACCATGATCTATCTCTTATTTATTTGGTCAAAAAATGTTACTTAATAGATAAAACACTTCAAACCATGTTGAAGATAAAACAAAAACCATTTATTGTAATCGTGTAAAATAGATTTAACTCTGAACGATGAGTAAATGTCAAACCTAAAATTTTAGTTTTAACTTTATTATTTAAACATCTAAATTATGTAATTAACAGGCAACTATGTACCTAAGACTGCTGTTAAATCTATGGGTTTACATGTATATAGTATTTAGAAAGTATGTATCACGATCATTAACCACGGTTTAAAGTTTAAACTAGATGGGCAATAAAGCAACCAAAGCAAACCATGGAAGTACTGTATGTGCAAACCGTAGACGAGCTGCTAAACTAGAACATATATAGATAGACAGTATGCCCAATAAACCATATACATGTACAAGTAAAAATAATTTACATACAGTCGGCAGGGGTGGTCGAAAAAATAATAAGATACAACATTTCCCATCATTATAAAATATATATTTGAGTTACTTACCTTTGAACGGAACAATTTAGAGAAAGACTTATAGCATTTGATTGCTCAGTGCAAAACTAGTTTAAAAAAGCATATCAATTAGGAGGAAACAATATATATAAACACAAATATATAAACGTTTATCTACATCGACAAGCAATCCTTCTATGGTATATATTAAAATCAGGTTTGATGTCAGGTTTCATATTATAGAATTGTTGGTAAAATCAGACGCTGTCTTTACTCAGACAAAGAATTAACCAGCTGTATAATGTTCATGGTTGGTGTTCATGTTTATTTTTGAAAATATTCGATGAAAGCATGCGACCGTATCCTATGTTTCATTACAATAAAAGACAAGTTTCCTCAGAAAATGAGTTTCTTGATTTTGGCGTTCTATAACTCAAAAGAAATCAGAAACGCAAATAATGTGTGTTTGAATAATTAAACGTAGGTGTTAACCAGTTTTTGTAACAATATGTTTTGATATATTGGATTATGCAAGTTTTCAAATGATCTTTTCCAAAAATATTCCTTTATGACAGGGATATCGATCTTTATCGGAAAACTGACGTTATTCTTGGATATCAAAACGTTCAACTAAGACTGTAATAATAATTCAATCCACTGGTTTACTATCATGATTTAAGCAAGAATCCACAATTTCAAGACATTCCGTGGTCTACAGGGTTAGAACTGTTTGTTTGCAATGCGACAACTTTCAGATTACCTCCCTTTACATTAAACCAAGACTATTTTTGAATAACAGTCTTCGAATCATGTTGGTCGCTTTCAAACATGTTTTGCTTAATTTAATTTACACCATCTTTGTCTCTGGGGTTTCGACCCTTACTACCTTTTAAAGCCACTGATATAGACTCTATATTTACTTAAAGTATGGTTCTATGATAAACCTATGGGATTTTCGTTGCGTTTCTAATTTCCGTTAGTATCTATGTAAAAGAAAAAAGCCTATCATCTGAACAGCACGCGTTAATCTATGCTGTACTGTTAGTGTTTACAGTATGTGGATTGCATTCCACCGCATATAGTGGTTGCCATAAACACGGAATGTTTTGCCTATTCAAACCACATAGTTATACGAATAATGTGCAAGTCAGGCCGTGTTAGAACGTTTTGTTTACTATAGCACTAATGAATAATGGCAATGCTTCTTGATTTGATCCATCAATATAGCTGACACAAGTTCAAAAAGTGCCTTTAAGCCGGACTACTGCTTTAGCCCCTTTTTATTGATGATTTTCTTTATGATTCTCCCTCCTATAAAATTAATACATGCATAAACACCATCAGGTTACAAAGACAGGGAAAGAAATCTTTAGCTTTTGTATAATGTTAATATCATTATATTTCATATTTTCATAATTTCAATTATGGTCCTATTGTTGTTCTACCCGGGTGCGCTCTGTGCCTGAAAAAGTGTACAGAGGTCCTCCGGGGTCTTCCTTCACCTCTAATGAGCTGAAATACTGTTAAAGCGACGTTAAATTCCAAACAAACAAACAAACATAATTTAAATTATCTACATGTTTGCACGTTTTATCTTGCTGAAGAAACAAAATGTTTTTTTATTAATTCCATACTATCTTCAGCCTGTTTCTATTGACCTATATGATATAGTCGGTTAGTTTCAACACTTATGTATGTATTTCTGATGAATTCCACGACTTAGCGGATGAGGGTATAAATGATTTTTGACTCAATGACAATCTTACATCTGGATTACTGTAATTGCTTTTATTTCTAAGTATATAGTTTGAAAAATTTCAATAATATGTGGGAAGATATTGGTTAAGTATTCAGGAATATTATAGACTAGTTATGCATATTGTAAAACAAAGACAGTTTCTTCCTTTCTCTCCTAATTTCACTGATGGTCAGCCATAGCTTGATCTTAAAATTAATCTGTTTCGGGTTATTTATGCGATATAAATTTGACCATTTTTATCGTCAAAGACAGAAACCCAGTTGTTATCTAGAAAGCAATATTATAATAGTATAGTTATTGTAAGACCTTTAACAAAACTATACACGATTTTTTTTTTATTTTTGAAAAGATATTTCGTATATTTGCCAATATGAGAATGAGTCACTTTTAAACAATACTTATACTTGAATGAATAAACCTTGTAAAAAAACGAATGTGTGACGCTTTAATGCTTTTGAAGAAGACTTCTTTTTTAAAAAGAATAAATTGGCTTTATTGTTGCAATAATATTGGAATTGAATTATGGAGAGATGTAAAATACTTATCAAGGGACATAATCAATACTATGTTACTATTTGGGATTGTCAGAGTTGTCTCCCTTCACCTGAAGCTTGATGAGGCGTTCTTTGATATCATAAATTACTTAACCGATATCATACATTACTAAACCGAGGGTTTTACCTTTTGATATAATTATACGTAACGTCGTTCATAAACATGTGTTGCTTGGCGTGCAACTTTGTTACGAAATGTTCATGGGTTTAATCGTCTTGTATATATTGTTTAGGTGGGGAAATAAATCATCAATTATAGCATTCTACCTAACCCCCAATCTACACGTTCAACTCAAAAACATATAAATAGTAAATCGTGCGATGTAGTATTTTGGGCGGGATTGGGGATAAGAGTTTATTTAAAATGAATCGTTTGCTTAAAAATACGAGTGCCATATTGTCGATATTTTTTTATCTTTTCGTTCATAAAAGCACGTAAAGTTTAACCCTTAGCTTGCTATTAAAATGTCGTCTGCTTAAATTGTCGTCTGCCTGGATTTAAAAGTCATCGGATTAGCCCAATAATTGAAGAAATAATTAACCGAGTGTCAAAAACTTGGATCTGGATTAGACGCGGAGTTACTCGGTGTCTAAAATGGATCCAAGCTGTTGGCATATTCTATCATAGCCGCCCTTAGTAGGCTAAAGATTAAAGCTAAGGCAGAGAATGCTATAAGCCCTTTGCAGTTAAAGTCTCCAGAGGTGCATCATTAATTCTGCGATTTTAATTTATGTATGACTGTAAATCAATAAAGAGATTGAACACTCAACGTGAGTTAAGAGATTCGTGAGAATGTGTCTATATGAGATTCATGACGTAGTAATGTATGAACGCATTAACTTAGCTGACGGATAAAATATCGACTCAACAGTATTACAGTTCAGCAGTAAATACATGAGCTATGCATACTATAGTATTTTCCATTAGAAATCTACCATATTTTTTGAAATAGATTGACAAAACTGCTGAGGAATTAACTACCGTGTACAGTGTCCCTAAGCCTGGTGAAAAAATGTCGTCTGCTTAAACTGTCGTCTGCCTGGATTTTGAGATTCATCAGAATCGCCTAATATTTGGAGAAACAATTGACCAAGTGTCAAACAGCTTGGAAACTTATTAGACGCTGAGTTACTCGGCGTCTATTCTGGATCCAAGCTGTTGGCAAATTCTATCACGGTTGCCCTTAGCAGGCTAAAGGTTAATAATCATATACAACTTTTATATATTTCATTTTGGACATACCCTCAAAGGGCTTTATTTGAAATTATCATCCCGGTCATCAGATTGTAATCGGCCGTTTACAGGTGGCGCAAATTGCAGCCATGACACATTGGCTTACATCTTCGCAGGTACCCATACAAACACCTGAGTTGAGTGAGGCATATATGAGATCAATTTTCCCAGAAAATTCCAACGGCCAAGGGTGTATTTGAACCCAGGGTCCTTCGATCCTTAGGCATGTGTCTTACCACTGAAGATATATCAACAGCTATATATCCTTACGTGATTATGCATGGAACTTTGTTTGAAATAGATCAACATATAATGGATTGTTTTTAATGCGTATTTGAACTCACGTCTTAGAACATTCTCAAGAATGTAGGTCATTTCAGTCCAGTTATCGAACGATTCCGAAGTAAATTGCGATCAGTGCATGTAACATTACCTTGTTTATTGCTTGCATTTAATTGCACCCCGGCGGTTAAAAAACACATAAACGAAGATGGATTATTACGGCTTGTCCAATAGCTCTCTGTTGCGTGCACAGATATTTCACATGCTATTCCTTTCTTTATGAAACAAAGCCGGTCTAAGCTGAGCTTAGTGGGACTATGTTATGTTGAGCTTATGATGAGCATAGTCGCACTATGTATATAAAAGCTTATTCGAGCTCTTTGATTTTATCGTTGAGACGACGCTGGAGAAAGATGTTGAGAATTTATTCATCACTTGAGTGATTTATTACTTCTCTCTCGTTATATTTTTTCTCTCCTTTTCTCTCTCTTTCTGTTTCTGTCTCTTTGCCTATCTGTTAATATGTCTTTCTCTTTATCTCTTTCCCTTTCTCTCTGTCTGTCTGTCTTTCGTTCTTTTCCCCTTGCTCTCTCTTAAATTATATGTTATTTAGTATATGATTATACACAAAACAAACATAAACATTTGAAATATAGATAACATATATAAACCGACCGCATTTCAGAAATATACGATGTTCATTTATCACGAATATCGCTTACTCGTATAGAATTCAACAAGTACAAGAGATCAGTTGAGAATTTGCGTCAGTTTTAATATTTAAACGCAAACGGATGGAGCAATTTATAGTTTATACCAAGCGTTTATTCCAGGAGCACATTAAACCATTATGAAGACTGTTGACAGCAGCATTTTCCCATAAATATTTAACATCGACAGGTATAGTTCAATATGTGTCCTACACTAGAAAACGTCCTCGCCATTTTATTGCTCCGTCATTTCGAACAGCTATGTGTCGAAAGCCAATCGCGGCAGTTTCTTTTCAACTCCAACAGCGATATAATAATCTAGACTGTAGATAAATAAGCATTACGGGGTTATTTAGATGAAAATCTCTCGTATAATGTACTCATAAATATTTGCTGAGTGGAAATTTCACTTAAGAGAATGGCAAACATCGTGTAGGGATTTTAGAAGCTTGCGTTTTTGCGATTGTTTATTGATCCATTTGTTCTGAGCCACAGTTATGCATTTTCCTGCTGGTTATAAATTGGTTTGTTTTGTTTTGTTTGTTGCTTATACTTCACTTCTGCCATTTATGGCGACAGGAAGGGAAATAGATACAGAGAACTCCTCTGTATAGTTCTCTGGTTCCCTTACGTGCCTAGTGTATAGCACTGGCACACGTTGGGGCTTAACCTCGGCCGATCACTTTATCCTGACACCGACAAACCTGTCATAATGCTAAATATAACTTCTGAGCGCCACAGAGGTAAAGCCAATTTTAAAGTCTTTTGTTTGACCTGACTGGGGATCGATCCCGCGGCCGCCCGCACCGAGAGCTGACGCTCTTCCATTACAGCTAACCAGGTGGTTAATTCAAATAAGAACAAATATGACGACAAGAAAGACCTAGTTGACATCTGTATGAAACTGCATGTACATGTAATCACGGCCGTTACTTGCGTTCGAAAATGCGTTATCTGTATAAATCATGACTTACTATTTTTTTTATTTTTTTTTTGATGGGGGTGGGGGGGCTTTTTTTTACACCGAAATAGTTCAAGTCAAACTGCAGATTAAGGATTGGGTCGTAAGAAATCTAAAGTCGTTTTAGATAGGGATAGGCCTGTAAGCTTCTTGCGGATATTATTGCCTGTTATCATTATAAAAAGGAATTTTGAGCTCATTTGCTCTGAGTGAACTTTCCTCGACTGGACAAGAATCAACATCGAACAATGACACAGTTCAGGTAATAGTTTAAACAATATTTTATTCAGAATGAAATGGATTGTACAGCAGGCGAAGCCTATTTAAGTCCTCCCCAGAGGAGCCAGTTCCGGTAATCGTTTAAAAGCGGCGGACGATATATCAGACAATGTATCGTAGCAAATAAAACATGACCGGTAAAATCACTTTGATACATGACAGACAATTACTCCCTGGAGCCGTAATTTGCTGTTTGCTAAAACATGGAAGTCACTCGAAGGCAGCTGGCTTGTCACATTCAATATTCGCTAATATCCGCCAAAAAAGACACTTTCCGGCCATTAGACCATTATCTTGGACTTGAATAATGTCATATGTCAATAGGTATATTGCAGTCCACTCGACAAAGTAGATAAATAGAGGTATTCAAAGTGGCAGCTGGCGATTGATTTAGTTCAAACCTATATGTGACTTTGATAGTAAAAGTGGTTCTTTGAGAATAATGTTTGCCGAACAAAATTAATGTTTTAACTCTAAAATCAGAAAGATGAGATATACGCTAATGTAAAACTTATTAGATGCTTATCCGGCAAAGCAGATTGCACGCTTGTGAGAGGCAAAGAACAGTTGATAAACTATATATAGTGTGTGGATGAAATGGGGTTTTACGGCTCATTCACACACAGAGACTTATTTGCGCCGAATATTTATGTATACATAATAAATATATAACTTGATGAACCATATAATTGTTAGTCTGTCTGACATTTTATAACTCTTTGCCTGTTTTGCTCTGTTATCTATCTATCTATCTATCTATCTATCTATCTATCTATCTATCTATCTATCTATCTTTCTATCTATCTATCTATCTATCTATCTATCTATCTATCTATCTATCTATCTATCTATCTATCTATTTATCTATCTATTTATCTATCTTATTTCTATCTATCTCTCTTCATCTCTCTCTGTCGTTCTCTCTATATCCATCTGCCGATTCACCTGTCTCTGATTTTCTGCCTGTATCAAGTCTCTCAATATATCTCATGCCTCTGTTTGTCTATCAATAAGTCCCTTTATTTATTCTCTCTCTCTCATTCTTTCTCTCTCTCTCACACATTCTGTCTCACTCTGTGTGTGTGTGTGTGTCTCTCTCTCTCTCTATCGCTCTCTCTCTGCCCTTCTCTCTCTCGCTCTACGGAACGTATACTTTGATGCGGAAGGGACATTACTTATGTCAGCAAAGTTTGTTGCTCGACCTCCATTCGATATTTGTACATTAAAATATAAGTTAACTATCAAACTGGTCTGGAAACTTTGAAACAATATCACATCGACTTTCAGTTTAACGAAATTTGGTGGTAATTTGTATATAAGAGAAAGTGAATAGACCCAGTTAGAACAATCAGTTAAACATATACTTTTGTTTGATAAATGTAGATTTTGATGAATTCAAGAGAATTTTATTAAATTGGCAGATATAGTCGACACATTTTAAAGATATTTCTTTAATTGCACTTTCATTTTTAAACTGCGGTTTTCTTGTGAATATTTTCAAAAAAAAGTTATTTATTTTAAATCGTATAATTCGGTTTTCATGTTTTTAAACTTATATGTGTAAAAAATTGAGGGCATACAATATTTTCTAGTGACACTTCATTCATTATGGCATGGTGCTCAATATTCCCCACCCCTCTTAACTAATTCCTGTTTACCCACATTCTCTTTAAGAAAAGAAAATAATCTCAAAAGAAAATAAGAAAAAAAAGATAAATAAATTATGTTCTACGTTTTATATTTCATTTAATGTATACGGTTATACGGTCAACGCTGTGTTCATCTTCTCCAGTCGCTAACGTTACCCCTACCTTCCAATTCTCCACCCGTATATCAACCACAACCTTTAACCGAGGAAAGGGGGGCCTTCGTGGCCGAGTGGTTATAGTCATTGATTTCCAATCTCTCAGCCCCCTAACCGCTTTGGGTTCGATTCCCGTTCTGAGCACTTCGGATTTTTCATGTGAGGAAGCCTTCAAGCTGGCTTGCGGTAGGTCGGTGGTTCTACTGTACCCCGGTGCACTTTGTGCCTGAAATAGTGTACCGAGGTCCCCCGTGGTCTTCCTCCACCAGTAATGAGCTGGACGTCGCGATATGACTGACATACTGTTAAAGCGACGTTAAATTACAAATAAACAAACAAACAATTAACCAAGAAAAGGTTCTGGTATATCATAGTAGTCTTTTAGACCGAACCCTTACACCGGAAGTCCCTATATCCTGATTACATCTGCTGTGTAGTGTATCACTGTCAACGAATTTGCCCTAGCCTATAGAAACACGACACACTATACGCACATGCGTTAATATATTGACATTTTATGTAAAGCTCAATAACGTGGTGCCATATTGTCGGTTCACTCTGAGCTTGTATGATATCAAAAAGAACCATATTATAGTAAATCCTTAGTGTCGACTTATCGTTGAATCTCCCTGCAACGTGAATCAATAAACATACGTATAATGTCAAAAAATGGAGAGAAAGCTACCATGGGACAAGCTCACGTATATAACAGTTTGGTTTCAAAATTACATAAACATGTATCTATTATAAATTATTCATTATTTATTTACTAATCGAATTTAATTATTCAAAAAATTATCAATCAAGTAAAGAAATTAAGAGTCGCCTTTAGTTGACAGGACTTGAAGGCGGTGTGTCTTTCAGTTAAGGGGGCACAGGTTTTTACCTCATTCTGACAGCAGTCTACTTTACGACAACTATTGAAACAGCTTAACCTTTAGCATTCTGAAAAATAATGTCGTCTGCTTAAACTGTCGTCTGTCTGGATTATAAAATTTATTAGATTCGCCAAATGTCAAACAGCTTGGATCCTGATTAGACTCCGATTTACTCGACGTCTGATCTGGATCCAAGCTGTTTCCTCAGTCTGAAATACTCGCACTTAGCAGGCTAAGAGTTACAAATATGCATGCGCTTTTAGATATATATATTCGCAGGGGAAGGGCCGTAATCAATGTTGAAAGAACTTGTGGCCCGACCCTTTTGCTTATATATATATATATAATTATATATATATATATGTTGCACGTGTGAAGTTATGTAATTTGTATTGTTATATACATGTATAAGCAATAAAATATGTTGAAACTATATATTCGCGCCTCATATCTCCGCGGTACCCATATTTCCATAGTAGTCCGAATTTCCGCAATAAACAAATAAACGCGCCACCTACTGTACCCCTGATGTCACATACTTCCACTTCCGGTTGGCAATGGACTCTGTAGACTATCAAAAACACGGACATGTTCTGAATCAAGATGACTTGCACTTAAGCTTGCCAATGCAATAAAACCCACAAAAACTACCATTTGAAATAGTCAATTACACTGGTGCAGTTGAAACAGCTATTTCATTAAAAAAAATGGGATTCATTGGACAATAGGCAATGCCTATATAAGACCTCTCCTGTATCAAGGTACATATATATATATAGATTACACCATGACATAAAATACAGACCAAAACAGAACAATGTTTTCACACAATCAGCATAATGTTGTTTTGGTGCGGATAAAAACAATGTACAAAACATGTAGATCTATATGTTTGGAAGAATTGAGTAACAGTATAGCCAGAATTAAAATCTAACAATAAAAAGAAGAAAGTGTTTTAAACAAAAAACTGTTAAATAATTGTGTAAAGAGATTAGAGAGGAAAGAAGAAATAAAGTTAGGGCCTAACACTATGTATATACAAATTGTGAGCTTTTTTTAAAACAAAAACTTCTGGTGTTCTTTATCTATTTATGTACTGCATATATAGCTTCACAGTTTACATATATAGAGGATATCTGATGATTTTCACTTTATATAAGATTTTATTAGACGAGTCCGGGAATCTTTAGTAAGCGAGCCTCTGGCGAGCTGAATAAAGGTTCCGGGACGAGTCTAATAAAATTTTATATAAAGTGTAAACGAATCTGATATTCTTTTT
>JAULCC010486491.1:0-10911 GCA_032358795.1 Nuttallia obscurata | reverse complement strand
TGTTACAAGTAAACTATTCCAATGGACTTACAGAATATATGTTACATGTAAACTATTCCAATGGACTTACAGAATATGTGTTACAATTAAACTATTCCAATGGACTTACAGAATATATGTAATCCATAACAAGGAACAAGGAAACTAATCCAATGGACTTACAATTAAAAGTTTCCACTCTGTATCTTCCAAATGTTGACTACAAATTTTAACACAGAATAATTATTTAACCATTTTCACTTCCTCTAACAAATCTTCATCCAGTACCTTCAGTCCTTATATGCTTAAGTATAAGCTTTATACTCGCTAGATTTATTCTCTGATTCATGAAACTATTTAAGCTTCAAAATGTCTCTATACTTTAAAGCTTCACAATAAAATCTGTTTTTACAAGTTTCTTTCAAACATCAAATGCAAATTGTGCATTCATACTGTCACAGTTTGTTTATGAATCTTTCTTCTCTATTATAGAAGCGAAGTCCCCCGTGATCACTGACTATATATTATAACCAAGTCATTGTGGAGATCCATGAACCAATACAATGTAGCTACAGTATCTTACTGTGCATCAGAGTTTGGTACACCATTGACTGGTGCAGTTTTTTTTATCATAAAAATTACTCAATATCACCTTTTGTGCAGCACATGTCAGCAGCCAATGAAACTTGTTTCCTGTGCCGAGTTCCACCCACCTTTATGGCAAACGTGCACAGAAACTTGAGCATTCAAAATTAAAACTTGCGATAAAGTAAATTGTAAAATGTTCAAATATTTGCCAAAATGTTAATAGAAGTGATTTCCTGGGAGCAGCTGCAATTTCCTGTCCTGACCACCTTATGTTTGCTGAGGCTGATACACAACTTAACAGGTAGATAGATATTCCATTTCAACCAATCATATCTATTCAGATGCTGTTCAAAGTAAAATTTTCTGCTTTTATATCTGGCTGTTTTAATTACTAAATTTCGAAAAAAGATTTTTTTCTGCTATATAAGAGATGTGTAAAGTAATAAAGAACAGGGGAGGCAGATTTTAGTAATTAACCTTCACACCAAGCTGCATGAATACGATGCAGGGTTTTTCAGTGTTACTAACATTATCTGCCTGCTATGAACAAAACAATGATCATTACAAATTTGTCTTGTGTGAAAAATGATTCGTAAAAACATTCTATAAAAATGTTCCTGACTTGTCAAATGACATAACGTTCAAAAGCTTTGTGTAATTTTATATGACTGTCAGTCATTTGATTTACATTAATTCATTTAGAAAAGTTCATTTGAATTTTAGCAATTAAGGCATGGCTCCTTTGCCAGATTTCTCCACTGAGTATTGACAAACTCACAGACAAGCTCTTATTCAATTAGTTGGCTTTGATTAAATAGGCACTCAGCTTTTTTATCACTCTTAATTTCTTTTAAGCATGATACTACCATCTTGTGAGAAAAGATACAGAAACTGCACAAAAATGAAAAGCTTTCAACCCAAGACATTTCACTGACTGAACCATCAGTAGTTTTTCTTGTGGTACAAAAAGGATAAGAGGAATGAACGGGAATGACTGCATGAGTTTACCGGAATTACTGCACGAGTTCACAGATACAGAGGACACATGAGGGACTCTATGGTAACCCTGATGTATTTACTCAACCTGGCTCTCAGTGCATATAAACATTTCAACTTGAGTTCTGAAGCATTGATTGATCTAATTGCTTGAATATGATTATATCTGATATGCTCAGAATCTAACCAGTCAGTTGCTTGAATACATAATTCTCATACTCAAAGTCTATTAAATGTTAATTAAGCAGTTCTACAATAGTTATGGGCCTGATAATTTTCAACTACCAATTTCATGAAATTTATTTTTTCTGTTCCATTTAATGAACTTAATTATAACAGAGAATTGAACTATTTGTTTAAATTTGAATCTTACCTGATTGTTTCATTAAAATCCACTCAACCTTTTAGATCATTCACACACACACACTATAACTGCAGTGCTTCTAAATCCAATTTCACTCACAATCTTGACAATTTATTTTTGAATAAACACAAAATCAAGCTTCCCTGCATCATGATTTTCAACAGCAATTTCTAATCAGGTGGCATCACACCAGTCTTAATCTATCTGGTCAAATGCCGTCATATAAAAATTGTCTCTTGATAGATAAAACAACAATCCACGCTGTTAATCATGATCATCCATACAACCCAAAACAGACCACTGATATGAATTGATGTTCAAGTGCAATAAGGATTTACGAGAATAATGGCGTCAATGAGAAAACATAATCGGAGAAATTAGCAACTTTATTGGGTTTTCGATGAATTACCTAGATAGATACATCTATAAAAACAACAGTGCAGGTATTGGAGTAATTCACAGAACGTGAATAGATACACAAACCCAGATATATTGTCATAGTAGCTAGATTTTCAAGTTGTAAGAGATCACATATGTCATATTTGGCAATAAATACCATAATAGTTCAGTCTATGTTAATATGTTGTTTCTCTTCTAGCTCATGCAATTAAGCTTCCATTTGAACATATGATCATCACAGTTCCTATCTGAAATTAATCTATTATCAATTTAATCAAT
This sequence comes from Nuttallia obscurata, assembly GCA_032358795.1. Taxonomy (NCBI): domain Eukaryota; kingdom Metazoa; phylum Mollusca; class Bivalvia; order Cardiida; family Psammobiidae; genus Nuttallia; species Nuttallia obscurata. Next base: position 8,306 of record JAULCC010486491.1, on the reverse strand, counting down.
AGCAACAACCATTTCACAACAATGAAGTGACTGATCAGATAATAGACATGGATGGTTTTATGCAGACAGATTACTTTATGGTCTGGACAAGGGTTAAAACTACAGATATATAAGTTTCTGACACTGGTTTTTCGTTGTTTGTTTTTAACTTTTTTGCTACCTTAAGAGCACATTATATACCTACAGCTCCGAAAATAGCTGGTGTAACCACTCTATTATGTCAATTGTTCTTTTGTAATCTAGTCTTTCTTATAAACAGTACATATACTTAGTGATAACCCAATTATCAGTTTTAATAAATGAATGACGTCATCAACTATGTTAATAGGCGGTGCAGGGGTACATTATCCCTTGTAAATTTTGCTAAAAAACTGGATTATGTGCAGTCATGTGTACTGCAATAAGAAGTTCTCTGAGCTGTTTGAGAAGACAATGACGAGTCATATTATTATTCAAACAGGTAAGAAGTGGCAGAGATAGAGTAACTGAACTGCCAAACAGTGCTCGCATGAGCTCCAGCAACGACAGTCAAAGTGAACATGAATTGGGTGGGGAAAAAATTGACATGGACTACTAGAGTCCACCTGGCAGTTACAAAAATATGATTAGGTGATCGAGGAATGTTTGTCCAATCAACATGCTCAGAAAGGAAAGTTTTGCTTTAATTTGTCATTCTTCAAAACTCAGCTAATTCCATAACTCCATCTGATAGAAAAGAGAGTGGCAGATTCACCCTTGATTGCTGATTGATAATTTGTTTGATAAAGGTAAAAAAAAATTCTAGAGAACCATGAAACGACCTACAGCATTAGTCAGCTGAAGGGCTTTGGTTTCTCACTTTAAAAAATCTAAAGTGCTCAGACCTGAGAGTTGGCAAATCAACTGCTCCCTCCCCCCCCTCTGGTTTTTCTCACTACAAAATCTAATTATAGATGAGTGATCAAAAACCACAGTTTAACAATAAGCAACCATCCAGAAACATGGAATCCTTTTGTGCTAGTTCTTTATCAATAAATGACATTTTCTCTACTATGCACAAACTTAAAATAATGTTTGAAGCATTTTGATGCCAGATTCCAACAACAATCAATTAGTAATATTTTGCCAAGGACAAGCATTTCTGTAACCATACTAACCGAACTTTAAATTTACCAGAGATGTAGAATACATATTATTTTATGTCTCTGGTATTACACAAGAGGTTATCATTATTTGTTTTGGATTTACAAAATTGGTTAAAATTAGTAAAATCAGGTTAGAACAAAAAGACAATGATTGTCCTATAATCACTCACATGTCTGTATGGTAACAGGTATGAAGATGTTTTAAATTTGTCATATATAAGTCTATGTAAAATAAGACCCCCAGGGACTGGACTAAATCTGACCCTAGGCTAAACATTTGACCAAATTTGGTAGGGAACCTTTATCAATATGATGTAACATGCAAAATGTCTATAAGCTCTAGCATGTATGATTTCAGGAGAAAATTTTTAAGGATTTTAGTCACTGTAAAGGTCTATTTGAAAGACCCCCCACCACACCACACCCCACCCACCCACAACCACTAGGGTAGGGTCAAATTTTACTCAAGGGTCACCGCTTGAACACCAATAATAATGTTAATAATAACGACTCTATTTATAGTGGATTACATATTTGGAACAAGACCAATTTTCAATATGGTCCACATGAAAACAAAATAAAAATACAACACTTCAATTGAAATAATAGCAAAATATTTCAAAAACATAAATCAATTTCAAAATAAAGCATGATACAAAGAAGTTTATAATGACAGTGAGCAATTATGTATCATTAACTGTTTGTACTGAAAGAGAACTGCCACTTTAGGTAAGAAGTTAAATTTAAATGATGAAATACTTGGGGCAGAACAAATACTTATCGGGATTTTATTCCATAAAACCGCACCAGAATAGCGTATATAATCCATAAAACCGGACCAGAATAGCGTAAGGATTTTTAGAAAAATTCTGCCTTTGGTTTTGGTGGATCCATATAGTGTTACACACACAATATCTATGCTACACAATCCTTGAACTGCCTAGTTAGCACATAAGTGGTAGAGTGTCCGGTTCCAATATGGTAGGCTGCAGGTTTTATCCCAGGCTGGATCAAACCAAAGACTTTAATATTGGAATAAATGGCTTTCCTTCCTTGGCGCTCAGGATTTTAGGATTTTCCAGTGTCAGGATAAAGTGACTGGCCTGATATAACACAGGGCATGTGAAAGAGCCAGAGGATTATACAAATGAGTTCTGTGTTTCTGCTTCCCTCTTTCTTGGACTTCCATTAGCCTTAGATGGCAGAAAGTGATATGAAGGAATTTGATAGAGGAATATATGTAACCCAATGAACTTTCCAATCAAACTATTCTGAAAATTACTCAAAGTGAGGATAAGAGATTTTCAAAGTTTTCCATATTTAAGTCATACAGGGCAATTAAATCCTGCTTCAAGCTGGCAGCCAATTTATTTGATGAATCAACAAGGGTTGAAAGTACTTGACAGAGGGTCAACTAAATTACATTTCTGTGACATGAATTTAATATAGGGCCTGCATGAGGTTTTTGAGAAGAAGATTTTCATTTTCTTTCCTTGGGTTCTGCATGAAATAATATGCTTAAAGGCAATATGGAAGAGCTTCCCCCACCCCCTCCCCCAACAAACCAAGAAATCATTCCCATGAAGTTTGATTAAAATTGACCAACGTGTTGTTTGAAAGAAAATGTTGATGAGAGACAGTTCACCCCTTCAGCACTTCCTGCACCTAATGGCTGCCATCTTGAACATTACCTGTTACATACCTGACAAAATTGAATACTGGAAAATATTCAGACTAACATTGTACAAAATAACACAAAGCAACAAAATAAAGGTTGGCAATAAATTTAGCACACAAATTACAACTTTTCTCAAAAGTACCTTAAGTTATCATTCCACTGTTAGATCAAGTTTTACAATAACGCACCTGAACAAAACCCTGCAATATTAATTTTATACTGATATCACATTGTAATGCCAGTTTTAAGCTTCTATTGATGTGTGCTACAATGTCATTAAATCAATTTATCTGTACAAGTCCAGTCTCACATATAATCTGTCCACTGCATAAATATTTGTGAAACACAAACTGCTATTAAAGAAATATAAGTGGGAACACGTACCCCAAGGGGGGAAAATATTGCTGCAGTCACCTTTTGAACCACTACCAAAAACCAATTTGGATATATGGTCAGAAAAATTAAGAACAATAGAACTAGTTGGCACAAATAGAATTACACATGTATAAGATATCTTGTATCAATAGCTAACCTATTGCCCTTAATTGAATCTGGTACAAAAACCACATAAAAATCATTTAAGTATTCTGTTAAAGACATTTCATTAATTTTATTATAGTTTGCATCTAAATGATCCAATTTAAAAACATTTTATCTGATCAGCTTTTGTAGGTTATAATGAGGAAGTGTCATTACCCTTTGTGTGTTACAGGTGATTAGCTAGGACAACATTTCAGTATTGTTCCGACCAATCTGTTTTGCATCCCATGGGATACTGATGGTAATTTAAACATATATCCTTAAATACCTTATAATTTTCTATCTAAATGGGCTCATCATATTCTAAGAATGGATCAATCTACTATAGCAAAATAAGACAGATAAAGAATAATTCAATTCAAAAACTTGGGGGCTTTGTTGTGTAATAGTTAACAACAGCCAAAATATATTTTTTTGTATAATATATCTGTAACACTTCTGGGACTGGGACTTTGGCCACAATTCCATTGGAATCGAAAAGCAGTGCATAAAAAATGGGCCTGACACTTTTAATTCGCCATGCAGTTATTTTCATTTTATTTTGTTATTTTCTTTAGTGGCAGGCTCATAAAAGTACAGCTAAGTTTCATCACCTATTATAATTTCTTTGAGGTGCCTTGGGTCTTTATTAATTTCTAAACATTGTGAGAAAAAATGAAGCTTTCTCTACCAACGCCCCTTCTGCTCAGGGGTGAACAAGTGCGGTATCCATCACGGACAAACCTTGTGTAGGTTTAACTTTTCCTTTAAAATCAAGAAAACCTCTGACGAATTGAGACCTGATATTTCCCAATCTGTTCAACAATACATCTGGCATCTGTTTCTATCATATCTTTTACAGTGCAGATGTCTTTGTCAGAAACTGCAAATTCTGGGCACTCTGGACCGGCCTCATCTTTAATGTTAGATTTGCCATATTTAAAGAGAGAAACTCACCGGCAACTGTGCCATATGGAAGAGCATTTTCTACAAATACCTTGACTAAATCAGATTGAATATTTAGTCAAGCCAAGAAATCAACATATTTTGCAATACGCCCTTTGCTCCTTGTGAAAAATGCAATTGGCTTCAGCCATTTAAGAGCCACTAAAATGTACCATGCTCTTTCAAACTTCATTTAAAGGTTTATCTGCATGTGATTTGCGTATAATTTTCTGCTTGGTGAACAGAAAAATGAATGCTTTTTCCATTGGTATGCTACACTCAGTGGATGCACATGAAAACCAATAAAATATTGGACCATTGCAACTACTTATCAAGTGCCCCTTGTAAGCTGGAGTTCTCATATTTTTTAACTTGTGAATTCCATTGAAACTGGCACACTCTGATTATTCAAAACATTATGACTGGATCTAATGAATTCATTGGATAAAAAGAGAAACAAAATATTTTTCTTCAGTTCATTTTAATCATGTAAAATTACAAATCCACTGCTGCCTGTTTAGAATAAATCAATCACCTGAACAAGAGATGCAATTATCAAGCCTGATTGCTCACTCTGTTCATTTCCATAAACAAACACTATTGCATGCATTCTCTATAACTGTGTCGTTTAATTATGCAGTGCTGTATTTCCAATCAGATATGAACAGAATAGTATGTGTTTTGCAAACAGTACAAACCCAGATAAGATAAGATAGCAAATACTTCTCAATTAGAAAATTTAATTGGTTTTAAAGCCAGATCTCCATGTGGTGCTGTTCCAAGAAGAAAACGCTTAATTATTTAAAAAACAATCAGCATCTAATCTAATTTATTTTAGCACAGTAGTGCGCAAAAAGCAAAGTATTCTGTCCAATATTCCTCATTATCCGTTTTCCATCTTTAAAACATATTTTTATTTTTTTCAAAATATCATCTTATGTTAAAACCATAATAAAGCACAAAATCATGATAATTTGATAATCAATCAAGTTTTCTATCACAATATTGAGTGTTTAAAAATATTTCCTGCACAGTTACAAATGCAAGAAAACTTAAATTTGAGTGTTTGTCAGCACGTCATTGTTGATATTGTGAATACTGCAGAGATCAATCAAGAATATTACTGATCCTCTCGGAAAACTTCAGCTATTGTCCTTGACTTCTTGAGGCTCGTGTTCTAGCTATCTATATTTATGTCAGATTTTAATTTATTCATATCACAGGCAATCACAAGCAGCATTCTCTGTGTAAATAACTGATATCACTATTATACTAAAATTAGACATAAACATATTGATCTATCAATTATGTGTACAAGGTTATTTTTTAGTCATGATTATGCAAATTGGTACAAAATATCATGCTTTAAACATATTTTTGAGCTTTAAGTCAGATTGAGGTATTGAGTTTCTCCACCATTTTTTTTCTAAATCTCCCACCATCTATTTTCAAGTTAATGATGTGTTGACCTAGATCACAGGATGTTGACCTTGACAAGTTCTCTGAAATGTTGTTAGCAGAATAGCAGACAGGTAATTATGAAGCTTGTCCACAATGCCATGTCAATTGTCAATCAGTAGCGTCAGCCATCATAAAGTGCATATGTACAGGTAGCCCTTGATCCACTTACATCAAGTAGAAACAATCATTTCCTGGTGTCAGACTTTGATGAGAACAAAAGGTCAATAAACCATATTGATGACATGACCATATTCCAGGATGGGAGTACCACTGAAAACACAGCCTCCTAACTGAAATCATAAATGTCTGCCAGACAAAATGCAATTACCAATAAATCCATTCAAATTAAGAAGTAGTACTGATCTGACCTTTTGTTGCCTCACACTTTCTTCATTTAACAAACAAATCAAGATATTTGATGAAATATTTTACTGCTTTTTTACGATATTAAAGACATCAGTGTATTATAGACATCAATCCAAGCTGTCAATGATATTCGTTAATTGATTGAAAAGACTGACTGAATATTCCACATGTTTTTTCTTGACCATGCAGAAACAGCCAATTAAGCCACATCTGAAAGGTTTTTCTTCCACCTTGTAGAAATGGTCAAACCATAATTCTGAAAAACTTTCCTCACTGGTATATAGTAATGGTCAAACCATACCGATTTACATTGATGTTACAGAAAAGGCTATGCTATATTCTTAAGTTTTCCTTTAATGAAGAAATGGTCAAGCGATATTCTAAAGTTTTTTCTTGATGTTACAGAAATGGCCAGTAAACCATATTCTTTAAAAATTTTCCTTGACATCAGAAATGGCCAAGCTATTTTCTTAAGTTTTTCCTTGACATAATTATCAGAAATGGCCAAGCTACATCAGAAATGACCAGTCATATATTCTGAAGTTTTTCCTTCACATTACAGAAATAGTGAAGCTATGTACTGAAGTTTTTCTATGGTATTACAGAAATGGTCAAGCTATATTCTGAAAGTATTACTTGACATTAAAGAAATGGCCTAGCATTATTCTGAAGTTGTTTTTGTTTTTTTGACATTACAGAAATATAGCCAAGCTTAATTCTGAAAATTTTCCTTGACATTATAGAAAATTCAGTCAAGTTTGGAAGCTAAGACATTTCTTGATAAAGAATATTTTGTTTTACAGAGAAATGCTAATGGTGTGTTGACTTGTAATAAAACCTGCCAATGGTAGGACAATCATAGAAATGTACAACTACTTGATGACATTTACAATTTATTATTTCTGACTGCTTGCCATAATTCTCCATGGGGTCCTATTTCACATCCTTGATAGATTCATCCAGGATGTTCTAATCAGATGCAAATCTTCTAGTCTTAATGGAAAATGAATAAATGTGACTTGCTGCAAGAATATTTGAAGGAAAAATATATAAATTGTGATGCAATTGAAAAAATAAACAAACAAAATGGTTATCAGAATATCAAACAGCTGATTAAGAAACTATATTCCATCTGAAACAGAAATGTTAGAATATAGTTCCTCTTGATAGTTGATTGAGTAATGAATAAATCTGTAATCAAATTCCATGTCTTATTTAGAGAGAGAGAGGGTTATAGTAGAATGATTGGAAGAACCATCAGCTCATAGCACAAACAAACATCCATTTCAATATTTTTAGACATATAATCATTAATCTTTATACCAATATGCTCCTAGCAGAAACTAACATCCATTTCAATACATTTAAGACACATGTCATTAATCTTTATACTAATATGGATGTCATCATCCAACTTGGGGCACTTGGATCCCATTGTCAGACTGATGTTATTCTACCGATTACAGATTACCATATAACAGGCCGTGTTAACATTGACCATACCCAAATATAGAGGACCAGACGGAGAAAGACAGCTGAGGTTAAGTCTCTGGATTGTCTACAACAAACCCAGCCAAATTTAGAGGACCAGACAGAGATGGACATTATTTCAGCTAAAGTCAATGGATTGTCTACAACAAATCTAGCCATAATCTTTCAACCTAGTTTCTAGTGGATTTGCTCTGTTTTCTATCACCGACAGATTGCTACATTATCCACATTGAGTAGCCGGACATGGAGGCTTTATGTCACACAGATCTTTTAAGTCTTAGCTAAAACAGAAGACTTAAGGAAGTCTGGAGGAAAGCTTTCTGACTTACATGTAGAACTAATGTTAAGAGGCCTGTCTGATAGTATATAGTCAATCATCAAGAGTACAATATATGACATTTGTTTAATTTATATATATAGTGTTTTTTTTTTGTTTTTATCAGGTTTGAGAAGTTTTCGTGACTTTCCATTTATTGTATTCCAGAATGTCCTATGATGCACTAAAGACATAATCCAATGAGTTTTATTTAATTTATTTAAGCTGCAACACTAATGATCATTTTCATCTTGGCCTGAGATGTTAAACACCCCCTCAACAACCCCCCCCCCCCCCCAACACACACACACACATAAACACACACACAAAAACCCTCCCCTCCACCCCACCTCACACCAGCCCCTCATCATAATATCACTTGCTCATAATGGCAATGCATTTTATA
>JAULCC010486046.1:0-10206 GCA_032358795.1 Nuttallia obscurata | reverse complement strand
TCTGGAAATATGAAATATATTAATTTCTTATGGACATCTTCGGTGTTTGACTTGCTACAGAGATTCTTACTTTTAGGAAACAATAGGTTGATGGTTGATATTTTGACTAGTAGAGAGACTGAAAACTAATTATAAGTAAGATGTTTTTATCTGTATTCAAGGTCTCTGAGGGCATTGAATGGCTACAATATAAATGAAACATGAACATCCCTCCAAAAAAGAACAAAAAATTGATGATAATTATAAACTAAAAAGATAAAATAAATTGCGCCATTTTGTGACTGCAAATAACAATAAGCAGATGAAAATAAATAAAGCAAAAACCAGCCAAAACACTGCCTTGCTGATCAAAAGAGTTTGCCTTTGTCAGTCTCTCTCTCTTTCTCTATCTCTCTCTCTCTCAAAAAACCCCAACAAACTATATAATGACAGCAGGTAAAAATGCATTCGTTCAGTGCCTTTTACATTCACAATGCCTAAGAAAATATTCACCAGCTATTATTTAATGTATTCATTGTATTTATTTAATCGTTTGTAAATCAAAAAATATATTAAAGACATTAGATTAACCCACCCATTCGATTTTCTAGATACTACCTTCTGTGGTTATTTTTAGTTACGAACTCGGTGATAGTTTTCTTCGTACGCCGATGTTAATGAAACGCACGTAAGAAATTCGTGCGAACATCGTACGTGAGCTTCTTACGCCGAAGAATTTCGTAAACTTACGATGTTTAGTGAAATGGGCCCTAGGCATTTACAGTTGTCTGAAGATATGTATGTTATGTGCGATGAGTATCACGTGACCAGCACAATACGAAGATATATAGACAAAAAATGTTTTTGACAAAAACGTCATGTTTTGTTAAAATATAAGACAACCAATACTGGCAGATAGTGATACAACATACCCGATACATCTACAAAAAACCAAGAAAAACAAGTGCAAAGACAAAAGAGGGGACTGACGTGTTTTCGGTATAGCAACACAGGCATATAATATAATTCTTAATACCTAAAAGTCCCTGCAGGTAATGCATTTGGGCACGGCATTAACATCTGTAATTGCAAAGTTTCATGATCTGGCTACTACATGGCCCATTATGGGTACCAATGTGATGCTCACATAAAGAGTCCTTCGTGACATAGTGGTTAGAATCACTGACCTGAAATCACATGGCCTTTCACCACTGTGGGATTTTGACCTCCCGGGTCATTCAGTCTTTCATGTGAGGAGGCAAACTGGTTCGTTTGTGTTTCGCTGTTACCCTGGAATACACGGGGTCTCCTTTTGTTATAAAAAATTGGAAAGTCGCCATATGACCAAAATGCGTCGATGTTAATTAAATCTCCAACAAACCAAACAAATCTATCATGCATATTATATATACCGGTATGCGTATTAGATTGTCATCCTACCAATTTTGGCAAGAAATAAAACAGCCAGCAGTTTTTTGGATATCCTGAGTATTTTGTTTGTTTTAAGGTTTGTGATTACGTTTTGTCAGTCATTACAAATCAGGGTAAACTTTGAATGTGCACACCGTTATCTGATTGTCGCCCCACTGATGTTTGGAGCACTGTTGGAATGAGATATTGTTTGGTACGTGGAGGGACACGTGACTTATCTTTTTACAAGATTATTCAATGCAAGATAATTTTATCGACTGACAATAAAGTTTTACAGTTGCTACACGTGTAGCATGATTTTATTGTTTTATTTTATAATTTAAAAAAAAAAAAAAACCTTTTAATTCATTCCCTTATGTGGTGCCCGATTTCAAACGTCAGAGCCTATTTTGACTGATGAAATATTTGAAACCAGTCTTCGGATTGTTTTGGCTTCGCTACGTTGAGTTTATATATATGTATATAATACGACCATTTATATACCAGTCGTCTTGGCAGAGCGGTTAGTACGTTGGTCTAATAACTCTTTTTCGATTCTCGGCGTTGGCTCGAGGCTCGGCCGAACCTATATTTATTTTAATCAATTCTTCTTCTGAAAGACCATGGTGTACATATCGAGAGAGAAAAATGTAATTCTAGTGCTTTTAGTTTGATAAAGTCGTCTCAAAATTGTATTATTTATTGAGTAAAATAGTTCCAGTATCACGTAATAGAAAGTAATACGTCTACAAGCCGAATCAATTCTACTGACCGGATACACCTAAGTTTGTTAGGTAACCCCTTTAAAGGTCACTAGGAACCAGTCACATGATAAATCAAAGTCCTGAAGGTACTGATGTTGTTCGGTACGTGATTACCCTCGAAATGTTGCCGGTATGATAGTGGTTGGCACATGAGAAGTATGAACACAGTTGTGCTCACTGAATCAGCTGAAAATTATTTCTGAATAAAGGTTTTTAACTTATATGTCATTTCGAATCTATTTTACCACAAATAAAAACTGTCCAAAATATAAAAAAAACTTGTGGCGAGGCTAAGTGTGACCACAGAGACCTGGCTGAAAAAAAAATGGTACTATCTAAGGATTCTTCATCTGATGTTTAGTCAAGTTCTGTTCTGTAATTTCAAAGATTTTGTTTGAAGGAATTGTTAACTGAAGAAAAGAGGTTTGAAACACATTTGTAACCTCGATTGGCCCTTCGGACCGGTAGAGCTAAAACGTATTATAACGTTGACTCTAGAACTAAACATAAATAATGCCAATATTGTTCAAAGCAGTAATAAACAAAGGTTTTTTCCAAGCAAACATTGTGGCTAAACATGTTTTTTTACAGATATAAACCTAATGTGCACGTTACAATGTAATCTTCAATTTCTAACATGGGACTGCAACTGGACTAAAGTGCATTAAAGTACCTGTAATTAAACTCCCCAATTTTGAAGTCAGCTGAGTAAGGAAAGAACCATCAAAGCAAACATTTAGTGTACAGAGAAATGAAAAGAAAATATGTGAAGTCTGGTTAAACTTTGCAATAGAAGTAAAATTGATGAAACATAATATATAACAAAAAAAGATATAAGGAATACATAAATATTATAAGATTTTAAAAAAGAAAGAAAAAAGAAATTAAAATAGAAGTAATGAAGAAATCTAAATTAATGCAGAAAAAAAAAAAATATTTAAAAGGTAAAAAGATTATCTCCATCTTGGATAGATACCGCGCGGTCATCCTGCCACCCAGCTACCGCGATGATCGTGGCTTAACTTTGTGTCGGTTGCAATCTGCTACACCATGTCGCTGGTAATATTTACATTCGACAAAATGCAATTCATAAAAACTACATTAAGTAGAATATTTTCCTTTGCTCTTATTCAACTCTTTAGGGGCGACCTTTGATGCTTTGCATCAATACTTTTCTTGTTGCTGATCAAATACACTATTAGTATTCAAAAGTAATAATTTACACTTAGATGCATGTATAACAAACTTTTGTTCATATAACAATACACTATTTCCCCCAATACTAAACCTGTGTCAACTCTACTTAGTCATTTGACATTTTCCAGGTTTTTTATACTTAAACATTTGTTTGTATATTTTAATATCAACTGTGTATTTCCCAACAGCTTACTGATCTGTTACATTTGTCACCGACATTATTCATTTGAAATTTGACAGTTTTATTTACAGGTTTTGTTTGCAAGCATAATGATTCCTTTCGACACAGTAAGACTTATTCAAAGATGTACATCTTACACTTGTAGTGCAGGATAAAACGTGATAAGGTATGAAATGATATCAACATGGTTAGTAATGTTGCGAAGAACCCACTTTTATTTTCCTTTATTAAAATGTTTAACGACACACTGAAAACTGACTATTTCACTTTATCCAGTGAAGCATGTATATGAGACATTCTGTTTATATGTTCATGATCGTATGGGCCAAGATTTCAAATGCGATGTTCATGTTATAACTATGTGGTATTTTGTATAATTATGCTACTGATATTGATATTTTGAATTAATGCATTCTTGCCATATTTGACTTAAACATATAAAATGGCGATAACATTGAATTTGTCGATATGACAATTAATATTTGATTTGAACTGAATTGCTTTTTCAGATATTGCTGGAATTGTTGATGCTGGTGCTGCTGTTGTGTTTGTTGCTGACATTGTTTCTCGACAAAGTAAGTGCTACTTTACCTACGTTTGAGACCAATTTATAATATTTTGTAAGAATAAGAAGATTCTTCAACATTGTTTGCGTTTTAAATGCAGTTGTTTGAATATTTGATGACATATTTGACTGAATGAATAATAGAAAATAGTGTCTGCGAATTATGTTGTTGTCGTTAAATTTCTTAATAAATTAAAAAATAAGTTCTGATTACGCTCTTAAGACATACGCGTAAATGAGTAGCATTGAACGATGGGTATTTTCTATGACACTTATACTATTACAATGGGGATTCCGTCTTCCTTAACCATTTAGACGAAACACGGATGCAAACGAAACGCAAACGAAACGGAAACGAAATGCGAACGAAACGCAAACGAAACAGTACGATATAAACGGAACAAAACGAACGATACGATACTCCGGATTGGACCGTTGCAAAAAAAAAAGACGAAACGAAAGGGAACATAGGAATGATTTGGCTTTTATCGTTATACGCATTGGGTAAAATTGACTACATGGTTTTACACGGACATAGAATTTTTAGAAGAAGGAAGAAAACATTAATGATACAACAAACCACTGTAGAATTAAGTACATAAATAAAAATATATTGTCTTTGCAAGATGAAACATGTAAAAGTGCTTATCTTACTAAGATATTAAGAAATAATGTGTCAATTTTAAGCCATTGATTTTGCAAAATAGAAACCAATGGAATATTTTTTTAATCGTAACAGTCTGAACTATTTTCTTTCAACGTGTCGATATGTGTCTAATTTGAGTGGAACATACAAGTCTTCATTTTACAGTATCGGTCCTTGATTATGAAATCTGTTTGGTCTTGTCTCTGCTTGGGGAATATTGTTTATAAGCCATTTCCTGTAAGCACTCTTCTCGGTGTGACCAATAAGTACTGATTATGACATCCCTTGACTGTTGCTGTGGTTTTCTCACTGATTGGGTAGTGACTGATAAGGGTTTTGTCATTTGATAAAGGCTGGCTACATATATACATGTATCTGGACTATAATGGAGATTATAATATATATATATATTTTATATATATATAACACTATCCGAAATGAGTACCTTATCTAAATAAAATACTATATGGCAACAAAAGCTTTTTTTTCTTATTTGTTAATTGAAACAGTAATTGGTTAATACGATTCGAAAGACTGACATATACCAATTAGGTAGAATAAAATGTGGTTTGAATAATATTTATATTTGCTGATGTTGTTATTGCTTTTGAAGGGACACATTTTATACTTTAATTAAGTTTTTGGTTATTGAATTATTTGCATATGTAATTTATGAAGATAGAACTATCTTTATTACTGTAAACGGAAATCGGCAAGATCACACCGCGGGGAAGCGCTTCTATTCATAGCCCATCTTAATTTAGGATTTGACTTAATAAATTCAACTAACATGTATTCGAATTCCACATTTATATATTTCTACCTTGAACTGTCGCAAATCAAATTGGTTCCCCGTTCGTAGTTTGCGTCACGACAGAACAAAATAGACGTAACGGAAAACGATAAACGAACGGTAAACGAAACAGGACAAACGCACGAAAGACAACAACCGAAAGAAGAAAACGGAAAAGACGAACAGAAACGAAACGCAAACGAAACGCAAACGAAACGCAAACAAAAGGGAAACGAAACGGAAACGAAAGTCTGTATGATAGTACCACTTATTCGGCAATGACAAACAGTAATAGAATGAAATGTGTGTAAAAATGTCAATAAGAACCACCTATGAAGAAAAGAAAGATATTCACCTGTAGCCCCTACTCCACAGCTCTAACTATGTGGGTTTCTTCTTTGGCCGTTCTAGCCTCACCCTGGACCAACTTCCTTCTTTCCTTACTGCCAGCAGTTGTCCATCTAGGTGTTTTGTTTCTGTTCCCTAACCTTGACGACCAACTGCTGTAGTTCCGACTATGTCCTTATTTCTCAGTCGGCTCTCAGCCTGTTTGACGTATTGGCTGGCTAACTATTTTCTTTCGGTGTTTCAATGCCCGCTCTTCTGACCATTTCATCTCTGAGTGTCACCTACAATATTGTCTTTGAGACATTGACCTCCTATACAATTGATGACATTGTGAGCTACAAGTGGTTGCTTCTGCCGTGAAACTTGGCGCAGTTCATAGCCATTGACGCAGGTACCTGTTGATGGTCTTCTCTAACCTTTCTACTGTTGTAGTGGCTATTTCATAAAACATGAGAGGACAAAGCAGTATCTGAAGATGTCCATGTTGGTACAATGCTGTATTGAACTTGCCAGGAAGTCCAGTCTGGTCAATGCGTTTCACACCTTTTTGGAGCTAGCTTGATCTGTGCGGAATAATGATTGCCCTTCAGGCTTAATTGCATTGTCGACAATAGATGCAATGTATTCGGTATGCACTTGGAGTTTGAATATATGGGTAACATTTCCCTTCTTGATGACCATGCTTCTAGACTACTTAGCTTTGAAACTCATTCTAGCCCAGAGGCGCGTTTTTTATAGATAGGGAGAGTACGTAGGAAAGTTAGGACAGCTAGCGAAGACAGCGGCTTGGTAGGCCTAAAACCAGTAGGCAGGTAACTAGACAGGACGCGTCCATAGATCAACATGGCGGCCTCCTATGTCAACCAATCAAAACCGATCTTCACGACCGCCATTTAAGATAGGACTGTGCTTTGGGTCTACCTTTTCTATCTCCATGAAACGGATTATCTATTTTCGCTACGTAGGGGCTAGGTAGAGGCAAGCTTCTCTAGCTATAAAAAACGCGCCTCAGTTATCTGTTTCATCGAGCGACGTCAACACCCATCTTACATGTATGTGGGTTGTTGTCGTTATTGTTAGGTCTTCCATAAATCCCCTGCTGTATGGAAGATACACCCCTGAAGTTATCCTTTGTCCATGGATTTCTCTTCTTGCTACGTCGATAATTAGGTTCATCCTCTTAATGAACAGTATGAATGATATGGTCCAGCCGGTAACTATTCCTTTTTTCAGCCTGTGCCACTGTGTCGTCCGTCCGATCTCCTACCATAAACTGTAGATGGCAGTAGTCTTTTATGATCCCCTTAAGGTGGTTGCGGATATAGTACTCCGATAATGCAACTTTATCAAATTCTGTTGGATGTAACCGTATGCATTTGCAAGGTCAGGCCATACTACAGTCAAACATTTGCTGTAGACTATAGGTCCCGGGTCAGCTGACTTATGCAACTAGTGTGCTCTACGCATCCAGAGAAGCCTGGTACCTTGCCTTTCTGCACCAATGTGTCGTCATAATTGTTTGGCCGTGATATAAGTTTTCAGCCTCCTTGCCAGGACAGCAAATAATATATATACTATCTCATATACGAAATAAAAATATAATCATATCAATTCTATTAACAACTCGTCAACATGAGTTTATATGTAAAAGGTCATTTGAATTTTTACGAAGTCAAACTTTTGTATGAAAAAAAAAAATGAAAAATTATCAAACGCAAAGAACTGCAATATGCAGACCTTCTAAATATGTTTTCGCACCGTCGTAGAATAGTTTCAATCATTTAATTAATATGTATAAAATCGTTATAATGTATTAAATATTGTCACAATGTTGCCCTGCCATGTTTTTGTACAATATTGGTAAAACGATGTACTATCCTTATTTGTAATCTCAGAGGTAAACAACAGATTGTCCTTTGAAAGATATAAACATACAACGATGGTAATACAATAACGAAAGCTGATAATTGCTGTGTACAAATTCTAAGACTTTGCAGTAAAGATTAATCGGTAAATTCAAACATATTTGTTTACATTTAGCATTTTCCTAGACATGTTCAAAACATGCATTTACAATTGGTGGAATTAAATCGATCAAATTAGTTCATGTGTTATAAAAAAAACAATCAAATATTCATTCATTCAAATTGTAAATATTGCTTGCAAAATATCGGATGTTTTATCTGTTCATTGTGATGGAAAGATGATTAATGCTATAGATTATACAACGGAAATGTAACAATACTGTTATTTGTTTTCTAAATTATGCGCCTGCCAAAAGCGCATACAGCTTGGTACAGCATCATATTCGAATTAAACAATTTATCATTAACTGCAACACATAACAGTTTTCAAATAATGATATACATAGCAGTATATACATTTAGTCACTTAAGTGTTATACATGTATATATCTGTAAATTGATGTTACCGAGGCTTTACCATCTTTTATATAATTCAAACCTACAGCGTCAGAATGATGTTAACCACGTTGAAAGATATAGCAAAACACTCTAATATTTGTGAGAGTTCAGCATGACGCTTTTACAACATACTAATAACGTTATTTTGTAAACAAATTAACAATTGTGTTTAACTGTAGTTTCCCTTTCTGTTGATATTATTCACGTTATATGATAATACTCACCATAAAATGCGCACAAATTTAGACTATAATAAATAGCATTTCAAAATATTCAATTATGTTGTCACAACTTTGCCACAACAAAGTATTACAACATAACATTTCGTATTATACTGGCACAACGTTGTACTTACGTTATGGGCTAGCTGGGATATCGTGTGTGTAAAATGACTTAAACGGCAATTGGTATGTCAACCTAAGACATTACATATGTTTGCTTAGATTTCGAATCGAGTCAGGCTCACAGTAATTACAAAACAAATGTGCATGGAAAGTTCAGTAGTTTTTCTTTAATTAACATTTTTCGTTTTTCGAACAGTGCTAATGGATAATCAAGCAAACAAAAATCATAATGCATAACGTTTTGTTTTAATAAGGTATATTTTGTTGTGTGTTTGCACAAACTATAAATACTGCCTTTTCTATATACTGGTTCTGAATGAGAATTCAAAATGCTAGCTTGCGCTTAGTTATCAAAGTGTTGTTCCATGTTTGAATAAAAGTAGCATGCGCCCTTTCTTCAACTACTTGTACATTTTAAATTATAAACTAAGCAAAATCGCTATCATGTATACATTCCAGAACGCGGTTTTATTTAAGGGGAAGACTATCAAAACCTACAAAAATATACTGACTTAGTTTTACTGTGTGCTTATGCGTGGTGGAAATATTAGGGAAAACATTGAACATATATTTTCACCTTTCAAAGTCATATGTAGTAATATCGTATGTCTTATTGTCAAGGATTTAAACGAAGACGCAGTTGACAAAGAAGACGGAAACCAACTTTCGGATGAACAAAGAAAACAGCTATCTAATAAAGATATCAGCCTGCAAAGAGAGTTGAGAACTCATGGAAAAGGTGGTGCTAAATCCAAACAGACTCAGGTTTATATATTTGTTTTTCAAATTTCAAGTATTTACTAAATAAACTTAGTATTTTATTGCAAAGGTAATACTTTAATTCTAATCATATTTAAAATACAATAATTGTTTTATAAAAGCTTTATTTATATATTCAATGACAATATATAACGAATATATTCCGTTTGAATAATAAACAAAAAAGCATTAACCATCTATAAAACACGTCATTTATCTTCTGGTCGATGTTTAAGACCGATGTCAAAGAAACAACTAAAAACACAAAGGAAGAGAGCGGTATTTTTACTGCGACAGCATCTGAATTTGGATTAGAGAAACCTGTCGTCGACAAAAGAGCCAAAGTGAAGTTGATGACCACGAAAGGCAAAGATAAAACAGGGGAAGAAAAGGTATTAATTGCACAAAAATAAATGTGTGTTTGAATTGTCCTTATAACATCACTTTCACGAATGTCGATATGGATATATATAACTACAAAGCCAACCACTAATTTCGAATTCAAGACCTAGAATACGGCGACAGCGATAAGCTACCAGTGTTGACAATGAACATAGAAAGTGCAGTCCACACACTCACTAAAGTCTGTTTCTGCACGCCTATATACCATAGCCCCATACTGATTACCCTTGTAAGGCTTTGCATATCAACCTAACAACGCATATGCACTCTGTGATAGCCTCTCCGCCTTATAACCACATACGATATAACAAACTTACACTTATCTGAACTTAAAGTAACTGGATCATCTTTATAATTCCAGAATTGATAGGATCTATGGAGGATCCATATCTTGC
>JAULCC010485935.1:0-10913 GCA_032358795.1 Nuttallia obscurata | reverse complement strand
CCCCTATCACAATAGCTCACCATTGAGCACTTTGTGCTCAGGTGAGCTAAAAATATTGCTCTATATATAGCAAAGACCATGAACATAAATACCATGCTCAACAGTATTTGCAAGTATCATTTTAATCAGATCTCATTAATAGTTCCTATGCTCAATTTGATTCTAAATATGTTGCATATGAAGTCACCTACAATTTATTTTTTTAATTAATTTAATAAGAAACTACAATACATTTAAATATTCAAAATCAGGGGCTTATATTTATCCAATGAGCTCTACGGATACCCACACTTTAGTTTTTCTATTAAAATGGCAAATACAAATACCTGTGGTGACTACACTCACAGTTTTTAACAATTTCATTACCTAACACAAAGGTAAATCTGAGTCAGTAGACCCAGTTAGCCAAATATGAGAAAATATATGGAATCTGATTTAACCCTTTTCTCCACAGGCTATTTTAAGAACATTACATCATTTACTATTTTTAGAATAAAAAGAAGAATATGTTAGATACGGGAAAAAAACAAATCTGAATGTTAAGAAAAAGTTATTTAAGCAAACAAAGTAGACCCTGATCAGGCAGCTGCCTGATCTGGGTCTTCTCTGGTTGCTGAAAGAACTTTTCTTAAGTTGTCAAAAGGGGCTTACTTAATGTGGAGTAAAGGGTTAATTGATATGTCAGATTCTTTTCAATTTTTTTCAATTATAATGCTTGTCTGTGGAAGTGTAGCTTAAATTTAATTCAAACTGATCTATTTTTAGGGCACAATGATACAGTAGATATATCGTCGGTGCTGATCCAAAATGCCGTAAGTGCCCATAAACAAAGAGGCAGTTATGGCTTTTTGGATTGGCACCGTCGATATGGTTTCCTGTAAGCACCTAGAATATTGTGGGTTCAAGTCCTCATCAGACATCAAGTACCCGTTCTACTGATTCTATCCAGGAAGCTGTCTCAAAACATGTTTCTTCAAGCCAAGACTTTCAATATAATCAACCTTAACTTAATCAGTTTAAAAAGTGCCTTAGGCTCACCTTTTATAAAAACACTGGCAATGTTCCTTACCTGAGGATACCTGTGTCTCATACAGGATCTGTCAATGCAGCAGACGGCCATCTGACACTTGAGAAAGGCCTCCTGACTGCCCGTCTGCTGTACAAAGTTTTCCACAGTAAAGCTGAGACTTTCGCTTTGTGGCACAGTGTCTGGCGTGTGCCAGGTTACAGTACTGTCCACAGCACACCTGAAAAGTTCAGAAAATTCTTGCATTAAAAATCTTGCACAGACATTTTACAGGAAATTGTACAAATCAGACTGACAACATACGGTACTCTTTAACCAACGATACAGGCAGCTTTTGCAGACAATTACTGACCCTTGCAAACAGCTTGGATCCTGTTCCGGCACCAAATAACATGGGGCTTGATACCCAGGGATGCTAACTGTTTGATTTGTTTGTTTGTTTATTTGGAATTTAACGTTGCTTTAACAGTATTTCAGTCATATCGCTACGTCCAGCTAATAACAGGTGGAGGAAGACCCCGGGGGACCTCTGTACACTTTTTCAGGCACAAAGTGCACCCGGGTAGAATCACCGACCTACTGCAAGCCAGCTGGAAGGCTCAAACTGTTTGACACCCAGGTTCTACTATAGCAGACAACAGTTATTCAGTTTGAAAAGAGTGAAGGTTAAATTGCTAAATATTTGTATGGGATGTAAGTTACACTGAAACAGTATTGGTTATTCTGTGAAGGTTGGTAAAACCAAAATAAATAAACAATATATGTGATAACTTTTCCAGCATTTTATGTCAGGCTTGGAATTCATCAACCCGCTCTTAGACTTGAACCCAAGAAGAATAGTCTCTTATCACTCTAGACTGGCTCTCAGCTTTCAGCAGAATGGTAGAAGCTGGGAGCCAGACCACAGGGTTAGAGATTATTCTTGAGTTTAAAGTTTAAGAAAAGGTTACGGAATTCCAAGCAAACGTGCCCTTAGTAGAATCACAAACATTCAACAAAGATAGCTGGATAGGTACCACACATGATAGATTGTATAATCTGAGCCGGGATTTCAACCCCGAATCTGTAAAACAGCCATTAAGGTCCAAGGGGTTACAAATCAATTACTCTAACCCTTGGGCTACGAGGTACTCGTCCCCTACCTATATATTAATGCTGTCACCACTAGATTTTTAGACTGAAAGATTGATGTGCTTGCACTTTCAAATGGATTTTTGTTGCGAAAATAAAAAACAGGTCAATCTGTTAGTTAAATTCTATAGCAATTGTTTATAAGAGGTCAAACTGTAAACTTCAATTCTGATTAGATTGTTTATAAGAGGTCAAACTGTATATTGAAATTCTGTTGAGGTTGTTTAAAAGAGGTCTAACTGTACATTGAAATTCTCTAAAGCGTGTTAAAGTGAGGAAAAACTGTACATTGAAACTCTGTTGAGGTTGTTACAGTGAGGTCAAACTGTATATTGAAGTTCTGTTGAGGTTGTAACAGTGAGGTAAAACTGTATTTTGAAATTCTGTTGAGGTTTTTATAGTGAGGTAAAACTGTACTTTGAAATTCTGTTGAGGTTGTTAAAGTGAGGTTAAACTCTACATTGAAATTCTGTACAGCTTGTTATAGTGAGGTAAATCTGTACATTGAAATTCTGTTGAGGTTTTATAGCGAGGTAAAACTGTACATTAACATTCTGTTGAGGTTGTTAAAGTGAGGTTAAACTGTACATTGAAATTTTGTTGAAGTTTTCATAGTGAGGTAAAACTGTACATTGAAATTTTGTTGAGGTTGTTAAAGTGAGGTTAAACTGTACTTTGAAATTCTGTTCAGCTTGTTATAGTGAGGTAAAACTGTACATTGAAACTCTGTTGAGGTTGTTTAAAAGAGACCAAGCTGTTCATTGAAATTCTGTTTAGGTTCTCAAAAAAAGATCAAACTGTACTTTGAAATTCTGTTCAGCTTGATATAGTGAGGTAAAACTGTACATTGAAACTCTGTTGAGGTTGTTTAAAAGAGATCAAACTTTTCTTTGAAAATCTGTTTAGCTTGTTATAGTGAGGTAAATCTGTTCATTGAAATTCTATTGCGGTTGTTATAGTGAGGTAAAACTGTATATTGAAATTTTGTTGAGGTTGTTATAGTGAGGTAAAACTGTTCATTGAAATTCTGTTGAGGTTTTTATAGTGATGAAAAACTGTAATTAAAATTTTGCTATGTGCTATATATAGCTTGTTCAGGTGTTCTTGAACTGATAAGAAAATGCCCATTCAATTCATATTCTTTACGGTTGTTATAGAAAACCAGTGCAGTCAATTTTAGTTTCCCAAATTTAGCCCTTTTGTCACTAGACCATGCTTATTTTGTTGTGTTTTTGTCAGCGCATGATTGAGATCAATGTGAAACAAGGTGGTTTGTTTCAATTGAATGTTTACTTTCTGTGGGAATGTGAGATATGCAGGATGTTAAAGGTTGTGCCATGTGATTTCATACAGGTGGGAAAGGTGGTTGTGAACATCTTCATCATGTCAATTTCACACACAATGCTGGCATACTTGTAACCGAAACACTGGTAAGTCATGCACAGAAATGGAGGGAACACACAAATGTCATACTTCTCAGGGCTATTTTCTATTGTGAACAGATCCATTTTTACATATTACATAATAGTCACAGGCCAAAAAATGACTTAGTAATTTGTGAATTTTTTTTTCAAAATTTAGAAAAGAAGAATGTATTAATTTTTCTTTAAAAACGACCCTAAATATCAAGATGCAGAAAAATTAACACAATTTTTGTGAGATCTAAGTTCTGGGACAGTTAAAGATGTAAATATTGTGAATAAGTCTTGTCTTATCATGTCAGAGACCAAAAAGTAGCTTGTGCTCTTGTCATTGATAAAAAACACTATCTTTAAATAAATCTTCTAACCATATAAACAGAGAATGTTCTTAGTCCCAAAATCTATCATCAGTGGTGTAGTGGATATAATGTCCAACTTGCACTCAGGAGGTTGTGGTTTCAAGCCTCGAAAGAAGATTTTAAAAATCCTGACCTTCATTAACCCTTAGCCTGCTGAAAAAATGTCTGCTTAAACTGTCCTCTGCCTAGAGTTTCAAGTTCATCAGAATTGCCCAAGATTTGGAGTCACAATTGGCCAAGTGTCAAAGCAGCTTAGTTCCAGATTAGACACCGAGTTATTCAGTGTTTAATCTGGATCCAAGCTGTTTGCAAATTCTATCACGATTGCCCTTAGCAGGCTAAGTACTGGGTCTACACAGTACACAGACTGGAAGCTATTTCTATAACCTGTAGGCTTTCAACATAATTCAGCTAAAACTAATGGGTTTGAACTAAAACATTTTTACAATATTCCACAAGACAGTGAAACCAAGTTATTCATTAAATATGATCCCTTGTGTACAGTTTAACCATTTAATGGTCTTTTGTTTGTTTTTATATTCTTTTTACCTTAATGCTTTAGCACTTAACAGCTTGAAATAAATACACAGGGATCATTTTTAGATACTTTCTTGGAAATGTAAATCCTACAAAACTTCCTTTAAGAATTCAAGATTACTCTGTGAGTGAGTGAGTGAAATGCGATTTTATGGCACCCCAACAGGTGCACCCTTATTCATAATGGACACATGTTCTACAGTGATTTAAATATTTTCCTCTGATCATCAGGTAGAATAGTGGCCGTTAAAAAATTAGGCAAACTGCAGCCACGGCACATTGGCTTACACCTTTACAGGTACCCATTTATATACATGGGCAGAATGAGGCAGGTGCAAGATTAATTTTCTGCTCACTAAAAAATCATATTGCCCACGGATTTGAACCCAAGACCCTTCCCACCAGACCACCATACCCACATAAATTATTATTTACCACCACGATAATTAAAAATTTCTAAAATGAAAACACATCTCATTGACTTCGAGATAAAACATGATGTTTCAGAGCTCCAGATAGGATGTGTATCACAGAAATTCATCAAGGCTGTTTTCCATGTTTCTCCACCAAACCTTATCTTGTGGGTACTCATCGAGGCGATTCTTACTAGTACCCACAAGATAAGGTGTGGTAGAGAAACATGGCAAACAGTAACCAAATTTCTCAAAATACTCGCCTTATCTGGAGCACTGTACCCCTTATTAGGCGCCTCTTATTCTATAAGTAATAGTGGCCTTATTCTTGTCCAGCATCAGGAACACCAAGGACATGCTACATAAGGACTAAAGATTCTATCTATTTATGTAGAAGAAAGAATCTATTATTATATATTTTTTTCAAAATCAAGACATCCTTGCATGATAAACTTCTCTACAAATTGACTGGACTGGATTATAGACATATATGAAAAGGTTCAAAGTGTAAAAACAATGTAAAAATGCTGAAAATATCCTTCTGTTAACAAGACAGATAATAATAAAGATAATCAACATATTCTTTGTCACCTGATGCTATTACATGCAATAAAACTCTTACTGATATTAAAAATTTCCTTGTTAAAGTAATTCAGGCCAGAAATAATAATATTGTTCCTTAACAAAAGATGAAAAATTAAAGGAAATTAACAATATAAAATCATCAGAACAGATGCTAACCATGGTTTACAATGGTTTTCTGCAGTAAAAACACAGGGGCTGAGGTTTAAGAAGTGACAACATAAGAACTGAGATCTTCAGCAGTAAAGTCCATAAATGCTGTGGTTGTCAGCAGAAACAATATAAGAACTGAGGTTTTTAGCAGTAACAGCATAAGAACTGAGGTTTTCAGCAGTTAAAATATAGTAACTGATGTTTTAAGCAGTAACAGCATAAGAACTGAGGTGTTTTCAGTAACAATATTACAAATGAGGTTTTTAGCAGTAACAGCATTAGAACTGAGGTTTTCAGCAGTAACAGCATTAGAACTAAAGTTTTTAGCAGTAACAACATTAGAACTGAGGTTTTCAGCAGTAACAAAATTAGAACTGATTTTTTCAGCAGTTTCATTATCAGAACTGAGGTTTTCAGCAGTAACAACATTAGAACTGAGGTTTTTGCAGTAACCATAATATAACTGATGTTTTTAGCAGTTACAACATTAGAATAATGGTTTTCAGCTGCAGTTATATGATAACTGATGTAGTCATCAGTTTGACAATGAACTGGATTGTTCAAGTCATATGAATAAAACCTGTTACGTTCTGTTCAGTAAGGATGAGAGTAATGAGTAAGTTTAGCAGTAACAAACTTAACTCGAAGATTCTCAGCAGTAATATATTGAACCTTCTTGAGATATAAGGTCACCCTACATAGAAGTGGTGTAAACTTTGTAAATAACAACAAATCTTTCTCCATGTTGTCTTCAAACCTGTGTAATACAGATAAAGTGCCATACTAAAGGGTAGAGTATTGTAGTCTTAATGCTATTAAACCTAATACAACTAGTTCACATGTCTAATACTTGATTACCTCACTTCTACAGGGTTAAAATGCATACTCATGCCATATGAGCTGTTCCATAAGAAACATTCCTTTATAGCAAGACATCTGAAACACTGGCATTCATTTCAAACCATTTGTCTTGAATTTCTGCATGAGGTCATGAAGGCAACATTCGTTGGACAATTAAACAGGACACAGGGAAATGCCACAAGACCAGGTTTTCTGACTAATGCTATTTTTAGCAACAGTGAACTTGACCTTTAAGCTTCAGGCATAGGCATTGTGCATTGACACATTTTTTACCCAAGAGTGACCATTTTTTCGAAAGTTTCATTTACATCTCATCATAAATGTCAAAGTTAAAGCCCAAACACAAAGTTTTGCAGCTAGCCATCTGAAGCACATGCATCTATGCCATTGATCCATCTAAAACTTTTTTAAGCCAGGCTAAAAGCTCTCATGAAACAGGTCATAAATATCAGTTGTCACATGGTATGAACTGTCTTACCCATTTTGCAACAGTGTGTATTTTTTCTTGTCATAATTCTCATTCATACTGGAAAGCCAGCAGTGTTCGAAGTTGGCGCGCAGGAGCGGGTCCGAGGTGACGGTAGCTTGCAGGTACAGTGGTTCATGGATGGTGGGCAGGTCGACCGGAAACCTGGCATATGGTTTCAAGTATAGTATAGAATGGAACAGTTGTAGTTGAAACACTGGCTCCATCTGAAAAATAAGTTAGAGTTTATGATTTTCAATGAGAAGGACTTACAGCAATTTTTACACCAAAGAATTTCAAGTTGTTTTTTTTTTTGTCTATTGAACCTGAAGAAAATTTCCAGGTCATATCCTTATGACTAATCTCTTGTATAACTATAAGTTAAAAGTTGTCAGTTTTGAATGAATTGAAATTTAGTAACCCTGAATCTCCTCCTTAAAATCAGGTCTAATTTCACCTCTTAAACATATATATACATATGCCTTTACATACAATAGCAAAAACGTATGTGGTCACCTTGACAATAAATGATGACGATGAGGTGAACAGTTTGGTGAGGATTAGACAAATTCTATTTAAAAGAGAGCTCGGACAAAATCTTCAAGACTTACTGATGTATGGACAGGGGTAACCCCATTGTCGGGGCATAAAAAACCTATACTTTCCCTTTGTTTAAGAAAAAAGCCTGATATTGTAATGAAGTCAAATCAATGATGTTGCCTTCCTAGCATCTGTAGGTTGTTTTAAATGATAATTTCAGCCCCCCATTACTGCATCGTTATAATAAAGACATAATGAAACAACTAGCTAATAGCTTATGTTAATGCAGATAAAATTGGATTCTGTTCTGTGGCTAAGGTGAGTAAAAATATATAGTGAAAAACTTTCTCTACCCTAACATATGTTATTATATTTCTTACTATGAAGTTATGGAATCAAAATACAGACCTGTCTTTCAGTTGGTTTCTCCATAGCACCCACATCTACAGTGCAAACAAAGTTGACTTGCAAGGGGCGTAACTCTAGATCTTCGTCATCCAACACAAGGTCCGAGTTCTCCTGGTCTCCTGACCCAGAGAAGATATCGTCCATTCCACTGCCTGGCTCCTCTAGCACATCATTGTCATGGTATATGTTGTAACCATGGTTACCTTCAGTGACTGTACTTGTTGCCTGGAGTACCAGCTGTTAGAAACAAAGCAATTTACAAACTGCATTCTCCCAAATAGGCACCATGGTGCTTAATGAAATAGCAAATTTAGGTATTTTACTAACTGAAAGTTTTCATTTTTTTTTTCATTTCTAATTTAGCAGAGGAGCTCAATAAGTGCAGTCTACATTCCATTCCTTTATATAAGAGTTAATTTTTTATATCTTTTTTTCTAATTTAGCAGAGGAAATGGTTTTTTCTCCAGTTTAGCAGAGGAGTTCAATAAACATTGTCTTCACCAAATTTAGCAGAGGAAATGTTTTTTTTTCTCCAGTTTAGCAGAGGATTTAATAAGCATTTTCTTCACCAAATTTCAACGTCAAAAAACATTGTTTTCAATCTCTCAGCCCCTTTCTGCTGTGGGTTTAATTCCTATCATGGCATTTAGGAGGAAGCCTTTACCATGGCTATTTTACCACTGTGCCTTTTGTAGACACTCTTTTCTTTTCTTGGAACAATGAGAAGTTAAATCTCTCAGTTTTATAGAACCATCAAACAATAAAGAGCTCTATAATATCATTTTATTAACCAATTTCTCTTAATTCTGGCTTGGTCTTCTGATAACACATCACATAAATACACTTTTATGGTATTAAGCTAAATTTGAATGCAAGACATTAAAATAAACAAGACAGCCATGATGGCACTAGTAACGCTCACCTGAAGATGGTAGCCATTATTGCTTTTATAAACATACAGGGAAAGGTTTCACAATATAAGAATATAAGTGCTAATATTTTAGCTCTAGCATTTATGGTTTCAGAGGAGATGATTAATGATGTTATTCAAAGAACTTTTAAATATATGACAAATTATTTTCAAATCTGGCCACTAGTTTTGGAGAAGAAGATTTTTTAAGTTTTCACTTTATACACATAAGGAAAACTGACTCTACTCCCTGGCGGCCATGAAGTTTAAAGTCTGTAGTACAAATGCTTTTAGAGTTTTGCCTGCCACAAAATGTTTTGGACCAATGGATGGACCAACGGACAAAGGCAAATCTATATGACCATTAGTGGTGGGGCATAAAAACATTAGTAAGTGAAAAGTTTCTAATAAAACCCTTACTGTGTTCATGTAAGCCATCTGTCCCTGCTGCGGCCCCAAGGCGGTGGTTCCACATGCTTCCTTAGGACTTTGTATGTACACATGGGTTGAGTTCTCCTCAGCTCTGCAGTGTGGGTCGATAAGAGACACCGTTGACTTCCGTATCCCAAACATCTGTCAATCAAAACAAAAAATTATCATATAGAACAAGCAAACAGACTGATTACTCCAACACACCCCCTAACAGTCTAATCTGAACAACACCATCCTATTAAGTCTACTGAGTATTCATATACAAATATTTGTATTTTGATTTATAATGAATATTCATGTGCATTGCCCAATATTAAAGATGTATTATACTGAAGATGGGTTTTCTGTATCGCTGTGAAGTACACAGGGTTCATTGAACAATTATTCAGCTCGGCCATTTCAGCCTTAGATTTCAATCTGTCTGATCAATGTCTACACTATTTGCAAATACCTTGCAAGATGTGAACTGCAGAATAAGAGTGAAGGGTGCATAAACCATCATACAAATACACTTAGGCTAAACAAGCTTCCTTTGGATTGGATCCGTGAGTAAATTTCATCCAATCAATTTTGTCCATAAGCCCTAGATGGCAAAAAGTGACATATATCATTATAAACAAACAAAACAAAATACTATTGAAACTTTAAATTTATGATGAAATATCTCCTTACTCAAAATTAAGTGTTCCTAAGAAGGGCCTCAGTCTGTCAAAACATTTAACCCTTTACTCCATGGTTGTAATACTACAATACAATACTTTGATTCGACATTAAATGTACGTAGTTGTTTATGGTCTACATTTTACAATACATTTAATGTTGGATACGACAAATGTACATGTGATAAAAAAACTTAGGATATACAATACAGAAAGCAATTAACCATGCCATTATAGACCCATACAGATGTTTTTAACAAACACTTTATAAAAAGACTACACTTCAAATATCAAGACTGCAATTAGTTCAGCTATATGCAAAAAGCTTTATCATTAATTTCACACTACATTTATGAGCTGCAGATGAAGATAATTTAAAAATCATTCTGACACACACATTTGAAAATAAATGGATAGTGTATTAGAAATAAGTGTGTGAGAAATTCTGTAGACATTGTTTTAATAATTTCATCCACCTAAAATACTATTGTCAATTTCAGATAAAAGAAATATTATTGTCCTAGTAAAAGTATTAATGTCTCCATGGTAACCAGTACTGTACACTTGGACTGGTTTTTAAGACTTGTACACTTGGACTGGTTTTAGTACTTGTAAACTAGGACTGGTTTTCGTTTTTTGTAACACTTGGACTGGTTTTAAATATGTACCCTTAGACTGGTTTTAGTACTTGTACACTTGGACTGGTTTTAGAACTTGGACTGTTTTCATACATGTACACTTGGACTGGTTTTAGTACTTGTACACTTGGACTGGTTTAAGTACTTGTACACTTGGACTGTTTTAATACATGTGCACTTGGACTGGTTTTAGTACTTGTGCACTTGGACTGGTTTTAATACTTGTACACTTCATCTGGTTTTAGTACTAGTACACTTGACTTGTTCCAATAATTGTTTCCTTGACCATCTTTGGTAGCAGACACCGGTTTCAGTATTTAGTTGCGAATTGGCCCTGGAGAAATTCATGAAAATTAGGCATATGTGGTTATAAACA
>JAULCC010485824.1:0-10913 GCA_032358795.1 Nuttallia obscurata | reverse complement strand
AATGAGCTGGACGTCGCGATATGACTGAAATACT
Organism: Nuttallia obscurata; assembly: GCA_032358795.1. Lineage (NCBI taxonomy): Eukaryota > Metazoa > Mollusca > Bivalvia > Cardiida > Psammobiidae > Nuttallia > Nuttallia obscurata. The sequence goes on along the minus strand of JAULCC010485824.1, from coordinate 10,879 downwards.
GTTAAAGCTACGTTAAATTCCAAAACAAACAAACAAACAAACAAACAAAACCTGTAATTGTTCATGGGAAAGACATGTGTCTTATTTATCGAACATAACATTTTTTTATTAAGGCTTAAGTTTTGCGTTTCCATCTCAAATGTTGCATTCCTCAACATTTTACATTTTTCATTTCAGTCCTTTATCACCTAGTCATTTTTTTCTGTAATTTAACTGGTGGCATTCAACGTTAACTATGCTGTTGTTACGTATAGTATGTACACGCCTCGATGAATGGCGGATTATGACAATATAGTTTAAAATTCTCTCAAAAGCAGTGACATTCCTTTTAAAATCGATTTAGTAATGTTATATATTTAAATAGTATATTCAGGACGTCATTTTTCAATAGCATATTACGTCCAGAGTGATTTAATGAGATCTTTCTGTGACCATACTGAGATAACTGCTTTTCTAAAGACAGTCAACGTGCAAACAAATGCCTCTTCAAACATTTATACAGTACAGGCAATAAACGAGTAATTCCGAAGTTCTAATTTTGTCATAATTGTTTTCTCTTTATAAGCAGCTGGTTTGACCACAAGTTCATGATTCTTAATTTTAGATTCAGATAGTTTATTGCAATATTTCAAGTCAACAATCTGCAAAATGTAAAAATAAGCAAATGACTATTGACATTAAATGCGTCAGTAGTTGACAAAGAAAAAACATCAACTTGATTTAACTCCGATGTCTTTTTATTCTTATTGTTACTTTGTTATTTATTTTATTCTATAGGATAGACGCTTCCTTGTGGTTATCAAGTGACATACAAACCACCGATTCGAGTTTATATCAAATACGTTCTAACTGCTATCATTTAGTTCAGCAAGAGGTTATGTCCATACCATATAATTTCACAATGATATTATTAGTTTCGACAAGTCTTGGGATGATACGGGATGGTACATGTATGACAGGTATAGATGCTTTATTTCTTGAAGCGCCTGTTCTGTTTAAAATGGAGTTAGCTGCGGCGATTTATTTTTTCGAATCGACGAGAACGAAAAACAAAACAACAACTAAAAAGCACGTAAACTTCTTTGTTTCCAAATCAGCCTTCTCTATGGGCTATACGGTCCTGTGTCACCTGGCAAGGTGACCAATCATATTCCGAGAATTGCCTCTATCTGATAATGATTTTTATATAACACTGCTAGGAAATTGATTTGCAGACAAAAGAAAATTCAAATATATACGATAATGTTTGAACATGAAAGGACGACTGGCAGGAGAATCATGTTTATTAGAATAAATCCCTAAAACTAATGCACATATCCCTAACTACAACGAATAGTATTCCCATAAATAGTGGTAATTGGTTTATATATTGGCATATACAAATACCACGCACACGCCCATACGGAACATTTTTTATAACATCGCCTGTCCGCCACAAAACCATGCAATTTTCTTAGCAGTCCGGAATTATGCTAACGTAACCCTGCGTTAAGCCATGCGAGCTACGATTCAATTTAGTTAAGATCATTCCATTAGCCGCTAAGAGAAAGGGTCAGAGGAGATGATTTGTATGCTGTGGAGTCAATAGACTCTCATTTTGATGATTGAACTCCGGAATATGTCCGAGAATTTGTTCTGCTTAAACTCAGATTACCCTTCAATAACCCGTTAGAAATACACATCCTGATAAGCGAGTGAATCTGGAAAAAAATTAGTCCCAAATGAAAACACGAAACAGATGATATATGGATATTGGATGTAATTATATCTCTTAAGAATGGATATGACATGTTGAAATCACTGTTGGTCAAACATCTTTTCTGTAAATTAAAGAAAAATATGAATATCTATTCATGTTACTGTTTATCAAAAACTGTCATTATGTAGATTGTTAGCATCCTTTGTCTCATCTTATGTCTATCAAACCATTAAAATATTTTGATCTCGTACGATAAACATATGATAATATTATATTCAATCGCATAGTTTGCATACGAACTTTTAAGGCATACTAAAGATCAAAATCGTAAAAATTTATTATTATTTTCCAGTCATACGAGATATATCGCAACATTGGGTCTTTAAACATGCTTCCTACGCTACTATAAATACGAGATAAGTAATAACAAATTTAAAAGCACACCACTGTTGACATTCTGAACGCTGTTGTAACAAACCGGTCCCGCTCATGAAAAATGCGGAGGTTGTTTATTTACACATCATACATGTATGTACACACTTGGATGATATCGCACGCATCGCACGCTTTGTGGTAAACATTGAGCTTTTAACAGTTTACACTTCATAAATCACGTAGTTCATTTCGTATATTAAGTCTAATAAAATAACGACTGTTAATGTTTAAAAACCTTTACAGGCGGATGAGGTTATGCAATATTTGTTTCGCTTGCCTTTCAAACAAGGAGCCACAAGTTCAAATTCAGTCGAGCTACAGCTCCAGTGTTGAGAATGTTTGTCATTGAGATTGTATGGTTATTTCCCTACACGCGTTGTTTAAAGCTTTCAGTTTCTTTTGGAAATGCTAGATATTAGTGGTCAAGACTTCAACAAGACTGGTAAGTTTAATTGACTGTTTTGATATATATTAAATACTTTTGAAAGGGCGTTAAGCATAAATCCTTACAAACAAAATTAGAATAGAAACATCTACTGTTCAAAGAGAGAATTAACAATGAGATTTTGATAACTTGAAAAATTAAACATGAACAAAGAAGTTAGAGCAATGGTTTTTCGTCATAACAGTAGTAATAAAATTCACCATGTTTATCGAAGATTAATAACCTCACTACTGGGAATGCGTAATGAATGTTAAAGTTCCGTTTGATATAATTCTTGGTTTTTGTCCTCTAACATGCCAGATATAGAAATAACTGTCCAAATATGTTGTGTTTTGTGTTTTCGAACCTAGGAACCAAATTCAGAGACGCAGAATAACCTGGCCATAGATGTGGCTGTGATCCAAACATCCATAAAACATAAATGTCCGAGATTGTGTTACCTCTAACCTTCGGGATACGCCCGTTGTTTGCAAAGCATACAATTATTGTTTGTATGTTCTGGCTAACCTAAAGATATTATTACTCAAAGAATATGCGTCTGACGTTTGAGTTCATGAAGTAAATGACTCCATAAGAAATATATGCTAATATTGATACCATCAGGACATTTTCAGTGCCACTCTGACGGCTCGACTGTTTTATGAACACGAGGCGGACTTTAACAGCTGGATCGATGTATAATGACAGGAAATATGACTGTAGGATAGTCGTTTTTTTTGTCGCCAACCATTATCTCAGACAATAACACGTTTCTCTGTTCTTAGAAAATGCTTTTAGCAGTCTAACATTCCTCGAAATTGCAAGACAACAAAGACAATATATAATTAAAAAGGTTTGGTATTTCGTCGTGTTGAACAACACAGCTCAGCTACGTATTGTAAAACAAAATAAGATCAATAGGCTCTTCTATATTTGCATGTAGACTAGTCTATTTGTATAACTCTGGAAGCTCATCTTTTTATTATTCTCATTGAAAAGCTTTAATCTGTCTCGGGTTACCCTGTTAACCAAGCTAAACTGGCGCTACAAGCTCGTAATGTGAGGGGTTACACATAGATAACATGGCGTCTCGAATAATTCCCTTCAAGGAAGTACAGCGCTTAGTAATGGCTTTACTCGGAACAATCTTTAAATTCCTTTTTACATATTGATTGTTAATACAGTTAAATTTCCATTACAGCAAGACAATTTTATAAGGAGAATTTTAACTCAAAAATGTAAAACCTGTCTAATGTTTTAGAAAAACACCGACCAACTACAAAAAAACCAAGTATCCATTCACAAGACCGAGACTGCAAATACGACACATTTCATTTGTTAAACGAGTAAAATGGGATTGATATTGACTGATCATGTAACATCTGACACTGTTAGTCCACTTTTGATGATTGTATGAAATAAAAGATGCATGAAGTGCCGTTTTATCAATATTCGAGTGCGACGTTGCCATTAAATATCAGACAAAACTTGCAATCCAACAGCGCTGTAATGAATTATTTATGACAGTGCACCTTTAGAGGCATATTACTTAAACTAAGTTAGTTCAATAAATTTTCCTAGAACCGAGCCACCACATAATAAAAGAAGATCATGATGGTCATGTAATTGTTCACCTGAAAACTCCATAAGTCAATGCTATAGCTTTTTTGGCGTCAGGTGAAAATATGTTTATCGTTTTCAATATGCAATAAAAGATAAACAATCCAAATACAGTAACAAATCAATTAGCGGAGGTTAAGTATGAAACGATAGAATGCACTCAGGTCTACCCTGTGGCTATACAGCTAATAACAACACCGTGGTTTTAATAACAAGGTGGTTCTCAATAAGGACTTCATTTAAAGTCGCATTGCGAACTCGCCGCTAGGGCTAAGCGCTTGTATGATATAACAGAATACTTCGGCATATATGGTAGAAGGTTCCGCCATAAACACTAGCACTTAGACGCACGTACGTAAGCAGAGCACATATGACTCATTATTTATATCTACATATTCTATCTTTATCAGATACGTTTGCGAAACACACGACCCATTGTGGTAGACAACTAGTCGACAGCAGACCGCGGACTGAATCCAGGACACCATCTTATTAGATTATAGTGTAGTGTTTTACGGCCATACTGAGAAGCAATGATATGCTGCAGATCATCGTTCAATAAAACAATCGGGTTCGTTCTCGATTCATTTCGTCAAATTTTTGTCAATCTCGGGTGTTTTGCTAACATGAATCAATAGTACCTCACCATTTTAGGAAAAGAAAAATACGGTTCTGAATGGTTAAACGTACTTTTTTAATTAATCTACGGTTTTCGTTTAAAAGAAAACAAACTCATCGAAACCTGGTCGTAAGAGAAAGACCGAAAAAGTGCCAAACATATTTTTGATAGATTGTAATTCCTCGATAGTTTCCTTAAAAAAGAAATGAGACATCGAACTTTCACTGAAGCGAAAAGTAATAAGTGATTGTACGAATGGTCAATTTGGATGGAGCCAAAACAATCCCATGGACTGGAAGTAGTCTGTAAATTGGATTTCTGGCGTAAAGCCGACAGTATAGCTGACAGGGCAGATATTTCCTACGATGCTGGTGCACGTTGTTCATTTCTGTCTCACTGAATAAATAGCTACGTCGTGTTTTTGAGATATTTATTAACATACAAAGTCATGAAGCGTTATCACACTCAAATTATACGATATTTTCACTGCACTTAGTATAACAGACTTGGTGTGCTTGAGGCAGAAAAAAATGGATAATGGCTCCTTTAGTAACTCCACAAATAACAACAACATTGTAATGAAGTGTATTTATGACGACCTTGATTCTATTAAAATATGCGTGTACGTTTTGTGCTGTAGTGCTGTAAATTTATGTTTCATTCAATGTTACAAAATAGTTTTCATTCAATATTTAAAAAAAAAATATTCATTAATTTTCATTTTTCATTTGATGTTATGAAAATATTTTTCGTTCAATAATTTGCCTTATGGGATACAAGATGGTGTTGTGAGCGCGGGTTTCATTTTGGCAGTTAAAACATGATTCAGGGACCACATGAGTCGGGTGAGCACGTTACTTGAAGCTCGTTTAACATCTTTGAAAGAGGACCTCATAAGGATTTTTTCTGCATAGTTGTATTAAAATTAGCTGAGCCATTTAGTAGAAGATGTTGTTTGAGAATAAATGTTGACGGGTGGGCGGGCAGACGGCGGACGGACGACGGACAAAGACCAGTCACAAAAGCCCACCATGAGCCTCTAGAGCCATAGGCTCATGGTTAGCTAAAAGGGGCAGAGGATACAAGTTTAAGGCCTTCTCCTACATCTGATACATCTGTAAGATATTAAAAATGCTGATTTGCCGTCATAATTTCCTTACATACTTTGGTTTGTAAATACATCCAATAACTGCAGTGAACCAAAACGACAGAAGAAGTTGAGGAAGACAAGAAGAAGAGGGAAAAAAAAGAATGATGGAAAAAGAAAAAAAGTAGAATACTTTTATGGTTTAACGTCGCTATAACAGATTTAAAGCACGTTTCTTTCAGCAAGATTTTCAATCTGTTACGTTAAGCCGATAGATGTAAGAAAACGATAATCGGTCAATTCTTCTTACAACGGCACTATTCATGCATTTCGATGTAGCTCTAGGGTAGACCACGGTAGACCACTTCATTAAATGGAATCTGATGCAGTAGATAGATCTTGATCTCTGACAGAGCCAGTTTAGATTCTAAATGTATACCAAATACAAACTGACTGTTAATTTTATTATTTGAGTACGATTGGCTGCACTTTTCCTGTGCGTGTTCAAAGCACGATGGAGGTCCTGATTCAAATTGTGTAATGATAATCAGATATACATGTTCAGTTAGTTTCACTGAGTTATCTCCCTCCTTATTTTAAACCAATTTGTATCAAAACAAATAGTGGCCCATTTATGAATTCAGCTTCAAGTAACGTGCTCACCCGACTCATATGGTCCCTAAAGCACGTTAAAACTGCCAAAATGAAACCCGCGCTTACAACTCCATCTAGTGTCCCATAAGGCAAATTATTGAACGAAAAATATTTCCGTAACATCAAATGAAAAATAAAAAAAGATTGAATGAAAATCATTTCTTAAACATTGAATAAAAAATATTGGCGTAACACTGAATGAAAAATAAATTATTGAATCTATAATATTTTATCAAATGCAAAATTGATTATTGAATATTGCAACATTTGTCACGCCATAAACGTTTACAGTAAATCCCAAACTTTCAAACAAAGCTTAAGTTGATAGATATTTATTATGTTTTGTTAAAATGGTAATTTGATTAATTGGTATACTATTTTTGACAATATCAAGGGCTATAATCCAGTCAAGCATGAAACAAAAAAACATGAATATTTTCTTACCATCTTTATGTGTGGATCTTAGAATGTTCTTGTAGTTGCCATGTTTAGAGTGACTCTATATCCTACGCTAGTACATGTTAAAGCAAACTAATTACTCCATTAAACATGCGTTTCATAAATGGACCCTTTCGACCACAGTTAAAGGTAATAAATGTATTACGTGTTTTTTTCTGAATAGCAAAGCTATTGGTCTGAAATGCTTTAGTCTTTTGTTCAGCAGTGCTCTAGTGTTTTGTTCTGCAAGTTTCTAGTGTTTTGTTCTGCGATGGTCTAGTGTTTTGTTTTGCAACCTTGTAGTGCTTAGTTCCGCAGAGGTCTAATTTTTGACCTGAACTGTTCTAGTGTTTCGTCCTGCAATGTTCAAATGTTTTGCAACATTTTAGTGTTTTGTTCTGGAATGTTCTAGTGTTTAGTTCTGAAATATTCAAGTATTTTGTTCTGCAATGTTCTAGTGTTTAGTTCTGAAATGTTCAAGTATTTTGTTCTGCAATCTTCTAGTGTTTCGTTCTAAAATATTCTTGTGTTTCGTTCTGCAATGTTTTACTATTTTGTACTGCAGTGTTTTAGTTTTTCGTTCTTCAATGTTCTAGTATTTTGTCCTGCTATGTTCTAGTGTTGTGTCATTCAATGGTTTAGTGTTTTGTTGTACAATCTCCTAGTGTTTTGTTCAGCAATGTTCTAGTGTTTTAGTCCTGCAAGGTTCTAGTATTTTGTTCTGGTAAGTTCTAGGATTTTGTCCTGCTGTGTTCTAGCGTTTTGTTCTCCAATGGCCTAGTGATATGTCCTGCAGCAGTCTAGTGTTTTTGTTCAGAAATGTTTTAGTGTTTTGTTCTGCAATGTTTTATTGGTTATTTTTCTGCAAAGTTCTCGCTTTTTGTTCAACAATGTTGTAGTGTTTCTTGTCAAAGTTGTTCCCAGACATATTAGTTCTAAATTGTAGTCTGACGTTTCTAAAAAAATCTAAAAACTGTGTTTCAAATAAAACTTTCAACAGATAGAGACGGATAACGAATTCGTTGACCTCATAGCAACCCTTTTTATAAGAATTGTGTACCAGTTTAAAAAAATGATAGCAACGGAAGCAATACAAAAGCCAACCATTAAAACTACTCTAATGGAGCCACTTTGACTACATAACTCAACAGCTTATATACTTAGTGGTAATTATCAACTGTTGATATTTGGTGTTGGGTTAAATCAAATGGGTCTTCTTCTATCAGATTTATGATTATCCACTTCAGAAGAACTTCCTTGCCGTGTCATTGTTGCACAGTTAGTGATTCACTTTAAAGAAGCCGTGATTTAAGAGGACTCTAAACTGTCGACGTTATTGCTACATGAAGCCATTGCATTTCAAAATGATATTGATCACTTTCTAGAATTTGCCGTAAAGACAAAAACATTAATCATGTATTTTAAGATCACATTTTCAGTCCAAATTGGGAAACTGATTACGGCTTTACTCGTATTTGTTCACGGCAAAACTAGCACTGGATTAGTGCATATATGATGCTAATTTCAAGTTTTTTTGTCGAAACAGAAACATCTTTAGTTCCTCTTGGGTTTTAGATTTATTAGAATTTTATGTAATTCTACTTCTTCCATTATTCTTCCAACTTTTTGCCGCATGTGAAAGATACAGTTTTCATTGAATGGTGAAAAAAGATAAAGTAATAAATTTTACGCATGGGTGTTCAATAAAATGTTGAGATGGTTGTCAAGTAGTAAGACACATGCCTCAGAATCGAAGGGTTTTGTATACAAAGCCCGTCCGATCCGATCCGTCTGATTTTTTAGGCAGAAAATTGTTCCCACATGTGCTTTACTCCACTCAAGTGTGTAAATGGATACGTGTGAAGGTGTAAGCAAATCTGCCGTGACTGCAATATGTGCCTTATGTTAACGGCCGACTCAAAACCTGATGATCGGGACAATAATACCCAAAGAAATTATAAACGCAACTAAAGTATGTTTGACATATTTATGTAGGTGTTTACACTTTTTTTGAAGAACGATATGTTTTGATATGTTTGATTAAGCAAGCTTTCAAATGTTCATTTCCTATTGTCAAAATATTCCTTTATGACTGAGTTATCGACCTTTTTCTGAAAACTTACGTTATCCTTTGTTCTCAAAACGTTCAATAATTCAATCGAGTGGTTTATTATCATGTTTTAACAAGAATCCACTTTTCCAAGACCTTCCGTGGTCTACGGGCTTTAAAATGTTTGTTTGCAATTTGATAACTTTTAGAATACCCACCCCCTTTACATTAAATAAAGAAGAACCTTTGAATGACAGTCTGCGAATCATGTCGGTCGTTTTACAAACATGTTTTGCTTTGAAATTTAAAAAACAGTGGTTAGGGCCTTCACTACCTTTTAAAGCCACTGATATAGACTTCATATTTAATCAAAGTTGGTTCTATGTTAAACCTATGGAATTTAAGTTGTGTTTCCCATTGCCATTTGTATATGTAAAGCACCTTTGAAGTTCTAGAGACTTTCCTAATGAATTAATGTTACATACAACAGATGTTCATACTTTTGGCACTCTTTGAAAACGCGAAAGTTTTAAGGAAAATCCTTTTTTACCAGAGGCAAACAAGTATCTTCAATGGCCATACCAGTCACGAATAAAATCCTCTCAATGTGTGTCAAACGAATTTATCATATATCAGCATTTGCATTTTGCAAATTAGAATAAGTTGTCGTTAATTGTACATTCTTCCCAAATTGTTCCACTGTCATGTTGACGTACATTACATCTCAATAGTGTTGTAATATCATATGTTAGTGACATCATGATAGAGATTATAAAGATTGCAATTACACACGTGGCTACCGCGATTCCATACATCAAAGATCGGATCAGATGGATTGTAATGTCTGGTACATTACTTTCCTTGCCGATCGGATTGCAAGGGGTTTCTACTGGTAATTTGTATGACATATTCATGTACTTTTCTGGACGTAGGCGAAGCTCTAGACGTTATCGCTGTAAGCCATTAGTCAAAATATACCATGAATTTGACAAATTCCGTTCGGTTCGGAATAGTCTTATCGTGTTACACATGATGGATGGAGTCATCCTCTCACTAACGGTATTGAATGTTTAATTTGGTAGGAAATGCCTTTCTTATTATGCACGCTCAAACTTCTACTGTCAGATTCTGCCATCGCAATTGATGTTCAAAAAAGCCCCGAGAAGATTTATAAGGTTGATATATAACACCAAATGTGTTTTAAAAGAAGACATCGATGTAAGGTTTTGTTCACTTAGGATTAGTGACACAGATATCTGTAATATCTTACTGGTCGTATGAAGAGGAATATTGTCGTTAATGGTTAATAAATGATATAAATGCAACAGATTTACCGAAGTTTAGTTTTTTTCCACTCATTATCATGCATTTGTGATAAAAGTTTATATAAAGTAAAGACGAATCTGATATTCTTTTTATCACATGACACAACAGTAAAGGAAGATTAAAGCTGGACAATCCATTTAGCTAATTTTAATATATGACGTTGGCCAAATAACGACGCTATGGTAAATCTAAAGATAATCAGTAGCAAAAAGGTATATCCATATTATAGTGGAAAAAGTCTATCAAACCCCTGTCTAGAATTCGAAGCTGCATAAAACTTAAAACTTAAACAAATAAAAAAAACTAAATTTTAACTTCAAGGCAACAGTTTTATTACGTAAACTATGCCGCGGATAATTATATTTAGGTCAGTTAAATTGGTTCTTTTATTTTTTTTATTTTACCACTACCTTGGTTTCGCTGAACCAAAATGTCATGATTGGAAACACTTGGTAAAAGACCATTCAACGTTGATTCATCTATCATGGCAGTTGACCTGGCATAAGTTGATCCCATAGATGTGGCTT
>JAULCC010485713.1:0-10913 GCA_032358795.1 Nuttallia obscurata | reverse complement strand
AAGTCTAGCAAAAAAGACACCAGATTTTCTTACTTTCATTGGTTCTCACATAATTGCATAGATATAAGCAAATGTAAACCAGATGCCTATTAAGCATTGCTTGAAAATAAATATCTGGGCACAGATCATAACGTTTGTTGACAAAGATTTATAAAAAAAATAGTATCACTATATAAGCCTATGTTAAGCTGCTGACCACTGGGACAGGGTAAATTTTGACACCACACATTTTTTACCTGTCTTTGTATAGGTATATATGATAATGTTTCATATTAAATATGCATATATTTTACTCCGTTTTACTTTAAGAGACTGTAGGAAAAGCTTTTAATTTTTAAACAAGGGCAATTTAATGATCTGTAAGTATGACAAAACTATCTAACAATGAAGAACTTTGCAAACTGCTTGCATTATAATGAAGCTGCGTAATTTCATGCCTGCCTATTGATATGTATTAAATATTAATCCATGTTAATACAATTGTACAAATGAGTAAAGTATATTCCTTAGTCATTTGATTAGTTAATATCAGGCCTGTTATCAATGTAAATCTTAACTGAACAGAATGCTGACGAGATATGTTTACAAACTTCTGTGTACATGTAACTTCATCATGAAAAACTCTTTTAATGTTGTTGTCCGCGAATATGATGATTTGTTAGAAATAAACGTTTCGCGTTCTAGCAATTCCTGATCAGCGCGGAAATCAACGGTAAATACTGTCAGCATTATCTGAAAAATCTTACAATCCTTTCATTATCTAAGTCAAACAATTCTAGGGACTATTTTTGTTCAATTTGCCATCGCAGGGTCTGCTATTGCAGAGTTTTGATAAGTCATTATTTTAAGAGCCCTCATAGTGATCTTCAATATCTTTGCTGACGGTTTTTTACAAAATATATCTTTTTTTATAAGTTTTCAGTATATGAGCCTATGTAAGCATGTTTAAAACAGTTGACCCTCGAGACGGGGTCTATGTTTTACCCGTTGTCGTTTAATTTGAAAAATCGAAGTACAAATCCACTAGACAGCAATGGTACATAACACAAATATATAAGCAGACAGATTAATGTTTTTTGACAAGAAGTTTGTTGAAGAATTACGTAAAATAAGTGACTCCTGGGTCGGGCCAGTCTTAACACTTAGGGCATAATTTGGTCAATTTCAGTAGACGATTGTACATGTTATATACCTAATCTTCATGTCTTACGGTTTTTGATAAAATGATTAAAAATATTTTACAGTAAATGTAAGATCAGTTTTAGATACTTGAGCCTCAATTGTGACGATGAAAATTCTAATATTTGCTACTATATAACATTGAAGCAAAGTTATTTTATCTCAGTGAATTGAAGCATACCTCCAACATCGACAACCATGTACTGTGTCCCTTTACTAAACTTGGTGACATGTTTGTTCCCGCACCCAGACATTTGTCCAACTGGTATGTGCATACAGTATAAGGAGGCAGCTTCTGGTTCAAGGGCAATTTTCAGGTTTGCATTGTCTATGCCTGCCTGAAATATCAGAGCTTTTTATTTGTATACTATATAAAATACATCTCATATACAACCTGGCTTACATACTGGATAAAGATATGAATATACTATCAAAACTTACCTGGAGCACATCATCAATTATTTTATATATTGAATATATAACTAAAGACTAGTTTATTTTTTGATTATTCATTGGCAAAGTACATGTATGCAGAGGCTTCAAAACGGCGCCTATGTTGAAAACCAAGGTTAGTTTGCTTCCAATATGCAAATTTTTAGCCTAAGAATGTCAGTATTTCAAACATAATCCACCACCTTCACTTTTGTTGTAAAACTGGACTGTCAGATTATGTGGTTCGTTATTGGTATTGCATGTTCTTGGGTAAATTGTTCATAGTTTGCTGAATCATAAACAGCTACAGAATTTTACCAAAAATGATTGAACTTATTGAATGGAAGTCATAAATCTAAAAAATCACCTTATATTTTACCATGAAAGTTACATCAAAATAAGTATTCCATCTTTATGAACAAATTATTGTCTGACACATCCGAATAAGTGTAGCTATTTCAAGCAGCTCGTACATGCATATGAGTGTCAAAGTTAAATTTCAACTTACATGTATGTTTTAACAACAACAAAACAAATTTATTTCAAGTGAGACTGCTGGTTAAAATGATACAAGACTGTTTTTCAGTTTTCAACCAACGCACGTAATCTATAGACATATGTATTTTCTCCCTGAAACACCTAACTGTCGTCAATATAATGATTAAACATAAAAGGTCATCAATACTAGCCAATAGTCTTGGCTTATATTTCAGTTAAGATATTAATTAGATAAAACTAATTCATTTGCCGCAATGATTCCTTAAGGCTTTCGGCTTTGTTTACACAACGCTAAAGTTTCTTCATAAAGCAATCGTCCGTATGTTTCAGTCTCCCAACACCCCAGTTCTAAAAGCATTATAAGGTATTCAAACTGATGTTGCTTTTCTATTTGGTACGCTTTGTTAGCTCCTCCTCTCGGTATCCCTGTTCTTTTATGAAATCAATCAAACGTCTTTTCGCCCTCAAAACAATTTTACACCCTATAGTAATTTATATGCAGGTTGTTATTTTCATTCCTCCAAGAAAAAAGTGCATTTTACATGTACGAGTATATGCATTCATGTCTGCTACAATACATTTAAGCAACCTGATCAAATTTAGTATCTATTTCCTTTGTCATGCGTAACTATTTCTCTGTGTGAACTATTCCATCTTTCTCTGTTTAATGTTAACTTTGTGAGATATAACAGATATCAAAGGGTTAAATAAAATTGATAACGCCACTCACCTCCCCTGCTGCTTCTCTCATAAACTGCTTGGATCCATCCGTCCATATGGCTGGCACAGTAAGTACCCAACAAATGTTTGTCTCCAGGAATTCACAGCCTCTGTAATACGATGGATAGCTGTTCTAGATTACGGGTTTGCTTGATAGCAATACTGTGACCCTTGTCATTCCAATTAATCAGTCTTGACACGTTTCTCACAAGTTACGAACAACTTACCTGTTTGAAACACTACTTAGAAAAGATTACCTTAACACTGGAATGACTAATATTATTCAGCAAAGGTGCTTTGTCTAGAACCTAGAAACCAAGGATTGGAAAGTGAACGATGAAACCACCTCAACACCTGGCCAAGCCATGCAGGTAAAAAGACATTCCTATAAATGAACGTCAAAGTTGCTTATAAATATCGCTCAAACCTAAGCACATTTATATTACGATTGAAATTACACCAACATGTTTCTTAAATTTAAACCAATTCATCCATTGATACTGAAACTTTTTTTCCTTTTGAATAAGCAAGCACATGTTGGTAGATTGTAATGATTTTGTCAAATATGTCTTGTTTCATTGTTTGATACCATTATGTATTATATTTCATCATAACTAATTAATCCAATGTACATGCCAGTGTATGAACGGTGTGTAATATTAAGAGTTTAATCCAAAAAAAATTCAATTTCAGTTTATGGTAGACATATCTTTATATACCATAGCAAATAAATGTGTTTATAACATTCACCTATTAATGTTAGACATATCGGGCATTGACATAAAGAGGTCTTTCGCAAGTTTAATTGTTTGCATTTATCATCCAAATTGATGTAATGAAAAACTTTTAGTCAGGTAATTTATAAATCAGCTTAAATTTGAATTTAACTTTGTTTCTTTTTTCACAGATCTGAAGCATTGCATCTTAATAACAATGATTTATGCAACAGACACATGACTGGCCTACGTGTAAGTATATAATGATGACTGTAAGCAAACCGTCCTAACATAACTTTTTCATGCTTAAAATATCAAAAGAGGTTGTTTAATATAATGTTTTCCTTTAACCCATTCAAGAAAAAGACTGACAGTCTAATGAACTGTACATGAACACTCCATCACTGATCCATGTCGTATACTTTGACTGCGGGGACTTTCACTTTGCACGGTATACACAGAAGATGTAACACAAGCTTAAGAAGTATTCAAGCTGAATGCATTTACAAGTACATGAAAATATTTGATATGTCCTGTTAATATCAGAACAGACGAAATCAATACCTATAAAGTACCCTTTTAAAACTTATGGACACCAAAGGATAGGTTTTGGTCCTGGAGACTGTTGTATTATCATTTACGAACGTATTGTAGTTTACAGTCCGATGTGTTCCGTATAGCTTCAATGACTGTATGTGCTAATACGTGTCAACATGTTCCTTACAAATCTGAATACAGTTTGTATACAGTATTAGATTGTGAGATTGTCAAATGATTAGCAACACATTTATAGTATGTCACCTAAACAACGTCTAGCTTTAACTACACCATTGGCTATAAAGCATTTTGACAGGTAGAAAGAAATGTATCTTTACCTTAATATACACTTACTTTGTTCTAAGTGTTTCAAACAGATGTTTCTTGAGATATTTGATTGACATACCAAACACAGTTAGTGCTTTCAGTTTCAATCCTTTATCATCTTCAATTTCCATATCCCTTTTCAGGCCCTGTAAGATATATACATAGATATAATTATAATTATTTCTTCAATTTAAGCCTGACATTAACTTAAATAATAATAAAAAAAACAATTAATGTACTTTTGCTTAAGTTGTATGTCAAGGTTTATGCCAGTCGTCGAATTTACTTGCGAAATTCACTTAACATTAAGAGCACTTTTACAAAGAAACAATATTTTGGTACGAAAAGCAGAGATATATATATATACTTAAAATATCGGAATTAATAGCTTTTATAAACAACACTTCTGATATCGGAATGATAAAATTCTGTAATGGCTTAAATACAAAGATTTATTAAGTCAGTAAAGCCTGAATAATCACTGTGATATTAAAATTATAGTAAATGCTACAGATCAGCTGGAATTTTGAATTTTTACCAAACTATAAATATCAGGGGAAAAAAATTAAACTAGCAGGATAGATTATCAATAAACAAAAACTGTGTTGCATATATATTTCAAATATGTTGTGCAATTCATTAATTTCATAGGACTAGAAGATAGCTGTAGTAAATTTCATTAAAGCAGTTGACATTTACTGGTCTAAATGAGTATCAGTAGAACTGAATTTATCGCTTTATTTGTCAGGAATTTTAGCCCTCCTTTTATGATTAAGTATCGTTAAAGACATTTACATAGAGCTGGGCCTAAAACAAACTATGTTGAAGAAAACAGATCTAAAAGATTTCTTTCTAATTAGAGTTTTACATATTCGAAAACGTCTACGTTTAATGAAATATGTGCAAGGCCACTCAAATGTACATTACTTTTTATTGATTTATTTTTTAATATTTGTCAATAAATATAAATATGTGTATATAATTTAAGAAGTAATAATTGATTTACCTTATGTTTATTTTTATTAGATCATTGTTTGGAGTTCTGATGCGTAGTATTTAACTTACGAGGTCTTTAGCACGAGTGGTTTAAATTCATGCACCCAAACGCCAAAACATGATATATCGGATGATAACAAAGCTATTTAATTTTTCCATTCTAACATGAAGAATCCGTAATTCTAATTCGTTTTGACGCGTGGTAAACACATACTTTTTCGGTCAAATTGACGTCATATATATTATATAATGTTATTTGCCAAAGTGAGTCCTTTTTCACGATAAAAAAACACTTAATTAGTGCATTGCTTGTAGTGACATATTCGCGAGTGATATTAGAAAATACTTTACGCAACTAAAATCCTAAAATACTCAATATATTGTAAAAATAGAAGTTGAGGTGGGTATTTATTCAATTGTCTTTAATTTTTGTCCTACGTTGTGCTTGAAGTAAAAATGTTTTTCAAGTATTTTACCAAGGCTGATGATTTGTTGAATAAAGTCATCTTGAAGCGGCGGAAGAAATAGTAGTTATGATGTTGATTGTCTTCTGCCAACTCACTGTACTTATCTTCAGCCTCATATCCAAAGGCAAGAAACGTTTTGTCCGGGTTGAGTAACAGGGTTGTAGGAGTTTTATGTGACAGTAAGGCGTTTGACCCAGCTGCCCAACTGTTTGGCGTGTGTATTTTTACCGGATCAGCCTCATACTCTGTTTTGAAGGAGAATGCATAACCTGAGTATGTAGTTCCGAAGTCAATTGCTGCCACCAGCAATTGTCCACATTTAGATTCATACTTCTTGGGCGTTGTCATGTTGTTTTCAAACTCTTGTTACCCTTGTTCCCTTAGATAGAGATAACTAAACATGAAAATGGTATAAAAACAAGGTAATTTTACAAATCTTTAAAGATAAATGTACAGAAAGCTGGTGTGAATTATCAATGTTAAAAACACTGTCGACATAAAGCAACATTTGATAGTACGAAACATAAAATATCCATATTGTAAAAAACAATTTTACGGTACTATTTGACAAGCCAATGATGCAAGGAGAATCCGTTGTATTCACTTAATGAAAAAAGTTATTTTTTCATACTTTTTACAGTTTGATGGATGTTAAGCGTTTAACTTTATAAAATGTTTATTCAGGTGTACATGTTTCGTGTCATCAAGTCATATTCCTAAATTTTTACTGGATAAATTGAAAACAATAACGAGCTTACTCTCTGTGTATTTATATGAGACCTAAGCGTTGCACGAAATCGATGTACTCTCTTTATTTTTATATGATATATCACCTTCATATTCGTACTCTCTTTATTTTTATATGATGTATCATCTTCATATTCAAATGTTTGGCATGCGTTTTCATATGACCAGGTTTACGACACGATGTAATTATTCATTAAATCTTCACGATTATCCCAATTACAACAAGTAGTAACAATATTAACTCGAATAACATATCATTGCTAATAATAACCTGACAGTATGTTTGTTCCATATTACCCATTTATCCATTAAGCGTTATCTGATTTCGATTTTTTGAAGTCGATAATTCCTAAAGTAGGTCAGTTGATTGTGTCTTGATTATAACTCGCAAGTCAACCCATTGCTACAGAGTTACACTTCGGGATTTTTTTATTTATTGCCAAACATAAAAGTTCATTAGTGTTTTCAAATATTATCTCTATACACTACGATTGGTGTTTATTTTTCTCTATAAAGTTGAACTATATCACTGCTGTAATTAAATAATTTCGACCATATTTAGACTTTTATCGAACATTTATAATGTTTTATAAAAGATGTGCTTGCATGTTCTTTATTGACTTGAAAGATTATTGGTGAAATACAATGGAATACTTCAATTGTTGAACTTTGTGAAATCGTTTACGCTTAAAAATTTCACGATGTCATGATTTTCATATAGAACTGTCTGAAACCATTCGAATAACCCAAAAATGACTAAAAATACATGTATAACACAGACTAAATGCAGTCAGTCCAAACCTTATGTCAATCCTGTTATTGTTATTATGTCTGCTCTGCACTCAGGAGGTAATGGGTTTTAGCCCCGAAAGTCGGCCTTTGTGATGACCTTCATTGCCTGAAAATGTATAATTCAAGCAATGATATGGAATGGGGTAAATATCGAAAAGGAGTATGCATTCGGATTTATCTTTTTTATAGGAGTAGGCAAAGAAAAATTGTTCTTGAAGTCCAGTGAAAATGCGAAGTAGATATGACTAAGTAGTCGATTTGCGAAGTAACAACTGTTTTACTGTGATACTTCTGAAACTGAAGTTGGGGTGTGTTTGATACAGGAGGGTCTTACGCTTCTACTGCTATGACGGCGGCAGAGAAAATCTACGCACAAATAGAGATATAGCTCCTAGCCATCATGTTTGACATGCAAAAATGTGAACACTATGTCTACGGTAAAATAACATCGTCGAAATCGATCACAGACCGTGAGAGATATTACCCAATAAACCATGCACCAAAAAGGCTACAGAGAATGTTGCTTCGGTTGCAGAAATTTGACATTGATATACAGTACAAGCCTGGGCCACAATTGCATATGGCAGATGTATAGAGTAGAGCATATTTGTCAAACAAAAATGACAATATGTCATTTACAGTAACAGAAGTAGATATGTCAGTATGATAGAAATACTGCTATTTCCGATGATTATCAGCTACAGTTGCAAATTAGAAGTCATGGCCGGTTGGCCAGAGAAAAGAAAAACTGTATGTCAAGAAATACAGTGTTATTTTCCCTTTCAGAGATGAAATCAGCCTTCAGTATGGGCTACTCTTCAAATGGACAGGGTAAAATTCCGAGACATATGAAAGTGTCAGTTATCGACATACTCCATCTTTTTTCACATTGGTATTCAAGGATGTGTGAAAAGAGCTAGAGAAGCTGTTTTCAGGCCAAAAATGTACAGAACAGTAGAACAGTATATGCAGAATTGTGACACATGCAAAAAATTGTCCGCAGAAAAAGACACTGCATAATCACGAAATACCTTCCCGCCTCAGGGAAATAATAGGTGTAGATCCATCTGAATGTAATGGGAAATACTACCTGATAACAGTAGATTACCTATCAAACATATTTTAGGTAGACAGACTTTACAGTAAGTCAGCAAAGGATGTAATTCTCAAGTTGAGAAGCATAGGTCAAATATGGTATTTCAGATAAAGGACTTTCCGATAACGGACCACCCTTCTTTGAAAAATACTTCAAGGAGTTCGCGAAATCATACGAGTTTAAGCACGTGACAAGTTCTCTTTTGTAACCGCAGTGCAATGAAAACGTAGAAAATGTTCCAATGGTACAGAAACTGGTAATATCTGAAGATAAAATCAGAAACAATCACTATCAGAAAATACTAAAGAAAAAACAGATATCGGGAAAAAACACTACAACAAGAACTGCGAAGAATTAAACCGTTGAAGTCTTGCGATGTTGTGAGGGTATATTCAATGGAGAAACATCAATTTTGGAAGAAAGCGAGAGTGGACACAGATGAAGGCGTGCGGTCATATAGAATACAGACAGAAGATAGAACAAGCTACAGGAAGAAACGTCCCCATCTTCGTATGACGAAAAAACCAACTCGCGAGGAAACAGTAGCAATGGGCGTCGAGCACAATCCATCAAGTGATTCGAAAGTGTTCAATATAGTAAATCGCATGTGTTAGGAAATTGTGAAATGAAGTCACCTAGTGCTCAGTGATCACCTAGAGCCCAAAAGCAGATAAGTAAAGAGAGAGCAAGAGTGCTAGTTCTAAGACTGTTGAGATGAGTGTAAAAAGAACACAGTCTAAACTTCCGAGATGAAAAGAAGACTGAGTTGGAAGAAAAGAGTGTAAAGTTATATGAAAGAAATAAGTCAGAATACCAGACTGCAAACGAAAGAACTGTTAAGAAGCCAGTATACTTGCAAGACATCCAGACATAACTTAGACAATTAAAGTGTTAAGGTAACCCCTTCACTGCCTTACCCCGAGTTTTAAGTCATTTGCAAACAGCTTCGATCCGGATGGGACACCGAGTTACCCGGTGTTTCATCCGGATTCAAGCTGTTTGACACTCAGCCAATTGTTTTGCCAAAAATTTAAAGAATCTATGAAGTTAGAATTAAGGCAAACGAAATATTGCGCATGCGCTTTACTGCTTCTGGCAGGGGTAAAATGTTGATAATACAATTATCAAGTTTTAAGTCTATAGTTAAAAGTTCAGTTGCTAATTAAAAAAGGGAAATGTGACTTATGTGTACGTTTGAAAATTTTATTCCCGTAGTTTGTGTCACTCTCCGTTGTGGAGTTAGTTTATGACTGGTAGATAAATGATGAAGATATCATTGATTTACATCATTCTTTTATTTACACTGTTTCATTAGAAATCGACCCGCAATCGATCGGATACACGAAATAAGTATTAACAACTTCCTGGTATGTTATCGGAATATGGAATCAATTTGTCTGCTTATAGATAGGTATATGCCCTTTTTTGAATCATCACAATTGTAATGTAAACACGTCAGTAATTATACGTCTCGGCTTACTAGATATTACCTATAATATTCCGTTATTAAATTCAAGGTAGGGACGTAATTAAGAAAACTGTCATTTTGTCCTCTCTATCTTCAGATTTATCTAACTGGGTCAAGAAAAGGTACCTCAGTTTACATAAAAAATGTCCTCTTGGTGTTGTTGAAATGCAGTATAAAATGCTTTTTTCAAACGAGGGTGGGGGTAGTTGTTTTAATTTAAAAAATGATTTGTTATGGTACTTATTTAACTTTAGCCTTCTAAGGGCGATCGTGAAAGAATTTGAAAACAGTTTGGATCCAGATTAGACGCCGAGTAACTTGGCATGTAGTCAGGACCCAAGCTGCTTGACACTCGACCAATTCTTTCTCCAAACATTGGGCAATTCTGATGAATTTTGAAATCTAGGCAGACGGCAGTTTAAGCAGACGACATTTTTTCAGCAGGCTACGGGTTAAACCCTTTAGGCATAATGGAAGAACTTATTCGTCGCATTGTAGATGACAGAGCCAATACAGTTTCAAATGTCAATCAATTGAAAATATGAATAACTACACTTTACCTCGTTTAAACTTGATCCCCTGTGTACCTGATTTATGGGTAGTTCTAAATGTCTAATCATTTGCCGAGACAAACTGTCACGTATAACCTTGTATTTATCAACATTTCCTTCATATAAACTTAAACCACATCCAAACAGCGCAAACGGTCGAGTCATACTACGTGAACCGCGATAATCTTGTCTTTTTATCAATTTCAAGCCGATAATAGGTGCATTGGTAAAGTAGTTTATCTTGGTCATGTGTCAATTTTATACACTACAATATCAGACGGAATATTTCATGTGTTACTATATTATCAGCCATATATATAGGATCTTACATGAGTTTTTATTTAATATAAAAATTTCTTCAACGAGTATAAGGAAAC
Organism: Nuttallia obscurata; assembly: GCA_032358795.1. NCBI lineage: Eukaryota > Metazoa > Mollusca > Bivalvia > Cardiida > Psammobiidae > Nuttallia > Nuttallia obscurata. The sequence continues at coordinate 10 of JAULCC010485713.1, read as the reverse complement.
TTTATTAAGC
>JAULCC010485602.1:0-10914 GCA_032358795.1 Nuttallia obscurata | reverse complement strand
CACTTGTAATGAGCTGAATGTCGCGATATGACTGAAATACTGTTAAAGCGATGTTAAATTCCAAACAAAAACAAAAACAAACAATTGTTGTCTAATGAAGATGAAGAGACAGAGCTTCAGATAGGATGTGTACCACAGAATTTTATCAAGTTTGTTTTCCATGTTTCTCTACCAAACCTTATCTTGTGGGTACTCTTAAGAATCGCCTCAATGAGGCAATTCTGATTCTTAAGAGTACCCACAAGGTAAGGTTTGGTAGAGAGAAACATGGAAAATGGTAACCATATTTCTCATAAATACTCTCCTTATTTGGAGCTCTGAGTGCAAGGTGGACACTATATCCACTACACCTTTAAGAATCTTCTAAGAAGAACCAGTTTTTCATCCTAATACCTGTACTTGAGAGATACAGATAGTAAAGCTTTACAATTTCCTGGAACATAGATGTTTAATAATTTGATATAATCTGTTCTCATTATGGCCATGTGGAAGTGCAGATACCAGTATATATCTGATGAAATTCTTTACTCTTTATGGTAAAATTTGCTGATTTTTGTTTGCTCATCTTAAAACATGAATAAGTAAACTAGATAATTAACCATCTTACCTTATTGATCTTTTTTGTTTTCCTTTTGACTTTGTGATTTGCCTCTATCAGCAAATATCAGTTTGTTTTTTTGTCGTTGACACTTGTTCAACACTCAAATTTCTTGTAGAATTTACTTATTTTGCTACAAAAATGTAAGAAACCATTTGTGGTTGTTGCAACACACAGAAAATAAAACTTGTCTTTTTTTAAGCCAAATATTGATTCATCAAATACACATACAAAGTCTTAAATTTCAATGAAACTTTTTAAATAAATTTACGGAGACAGTTTTTAATTGGGAAAGCTGTCACTTACATGTGTAGATCCTGTCAGTACTGATCAGGAATGCAGAAACGTGGTTGAGATACCAGATCACCCGTAGAGGAATGAAGAGATTGAATTGAATTGTATAAAAATGAATTGATACTAGTACTGGTATGTAGAATGCCACAATGAGACATTCTCTTTTTGTAATCATTCTGATACAGTTAGATAGAAAGAATATGGGTTTAAGTAAACATGCATATCACTGTATACCATGTATTTATTAAATAATTTGCCTGCTGTACATATTTATTTGGTGTTGTGTTTGGCTGATGAACTTTAGAGAATTCATTGATTTTGGACACTTTTGCTTTTTTTCTGATGAACTTAAAAATGTTGGGTAAATGTTCTGATTGGTTAAAAAATGTTAGTTATCCTCAGGGAATGGATATGATTTGAAATATCTTGGCTATGCAGATGCTGTTTCAGACCTGTTTATGCCTGTTTTTGTAACAAATTCTGGTATACTTACATTATGACTTTTTGTTTATAGACATACACCAGATAAGCACAGTGGAAAACCCTGCTGCCAAGGGTGAGCCAGAGGAGATCATAGCGGACCTCAAGAGTGAGGCCAGTAAGGATAAATGGTATGATGACTACGATGAATACATGGAGCCCCCTGATGCCGGAGAAATGTGTGATGACCAATCAGATATTAGTGACTTTGAAGAAACTTATATAAAAAAGAGAAAGAAAAAGAGCAAGGTAATATAAAGCTCGTCTGATTTGGATGGTTTAGGTAGTACTGTACATATATGTACTGTGGTTTTAGACCTGAAATTGCAGTCTGTTTCCAAGGCCATACAATTATTCTGAGCATGTACTTTTTCTTATGGTAATTGTTTCATTAGTTTAGATTTTCATGTGGTTCATTTTCAGCATAGATTTTCTCTAAAGTTTAATGTTTCATGCAATCCATTGGTCTAGATTTTTCATGAGATTTATTTTCAGCCAGTTAACTATTACTATTATATATTTCTGAGCATAAACATGAGGCCCTGCTCAAGTAAACTTTTAATCTGTAGACCCTCATTAAACTTTTAATCTCTAGACCCTCATACTGTGATATATCTAACCAAGTTTTCATTTTGTTGAAAAGAGGTATTTAGGGTTGCAAGTGGCATCATCAAACACACTGTTTCAGTTGAATATATCTTTAGTTACAGTTGACATATTGATGATATTCTTACCAGACTTGGTATGTAGCATGTGTGTATGAAGATCTTCCATGGGGTTGCTTTTGGGGCTCTTTGGGTTGAGGTTATGGTCAAAAATGAAACAAAAATAAGAATTTTATTTTTGCTTAATATGTTTATTTAAGAAAGACATATTGCAATCAGTCTGGGATTAAAGGTACTTTATATTGAGATGAAAGATGAAGGCTGGTATTGCCCTCAAGTTCATTTATTTATGGTAAATGACACTGCAATATAAGATAATGATGATATCAGTTGTATTATTTCATTTAGGAAAAAGGTATTGCAATTAATCTTAATTAGATATAGCTCATGAAGTGATGGTTTTAAGTGTCCAATAGTATTACTTGTATTTACTTGTTTTCAGTGCAAAAGAGGCTTTGTGTTAATGCGTCATAAAACTCCATTTCACTTGCTCAGCAGTTGTTGTCTTGATAAAGATATCATAGGACTAATGAAGAAAATAAAATGTACTGGTATATCTGATATATCAGAACCAATTTAGTTGTGGAACCCTCTTAGATATGTAGGGGTGTTAATGATACATACCTCTATATCTCACAGAGATGGGTTTGAAAGTTGTCTTAACTATGGTTTCATTAGGCAAATGTAAAATAAACATAAGTGTTATTAACATGTCAGTATCATTGTAGTGGAAACACTCATATATGTTGGAGAATAAATTATACACAACTAATAATCTTTTGTAGATATGATTTATAAGACTGTCATATTAGTGGTTTCATGTGGCAATTGGAGAAAGAGAATTGTATGGTTATTACTGAATATATCAGTACCATTATAATGGGAATACTCATAAATATCTAAGTGTGTAAATTTTACACAACTCCTACTTCAGGGCAGTACTAGAGGCAGAAAGAAGAAGGCAGATAAAGAGGAGAAGGAGAAAATAGATGAAGAAAGGGAAAAACCTTACGCATGTGAAGGTAATTTTTAGTTTAGATGGAAATGGTAGTGGGTTTGGAAAGACATAACAGTGTATAAACTTGGTTTATATTTTAAGTTAGGAAATTGCATACTTTTAAATAGCTTAACTTAAGCATGCAGTTTATTTTTTATGCTAGATTTCTGTAAAGATCTCTTCCATCTCCTGATTTGGGAAGGCCTATTTTTGCTTAGAGGGGTACTTTGCAAAAATCATGTTGCTGATATGATTAGCCTGCAAAGTAAGCATGCAAATTGTTGAATCAATGGCTGCTGGATTTTTCTTATTCTTGATCTCTGTTGCTAACACTGGTGAAGTTGCTGCTTCTTTTGCAGTTAGCTTACCTAAGACCTATGTACAAATTATTGCATTAGACTGGTCTAGAGGCTTCATAACTCGGTCTAGTCTACCAACTACATGAACTGTACTCGCAGAAATATTGCTCTTGCATTAAAACCAAGTTACTATTTTTGCATCTGAAAAATTGACTGGCTGCTGCAGTGCAGTTCAAAATGCACAGGCTCTGATTTTTATTTCTGCAAAATGCACTGAAATTGATAAGTTATTTTCCATTCTGGTTTTCTTTGAAAATCCTTGTTATAAGACTTGATATCATTGTTTGAGCAGCAGACGTCTGACTCATGTGTCTGGACCATAACTATAACATGATGGGATTTAATTGAAGTTTGTCATGTATTACCATCACATGGTGACAATGTGATGCAAACATACCCATGTATGTAAAATCAAGGTCAATTTTGGTAAATATGGATTTATCTATCAAAAACCCGTTTCTTAACTTTGTCTAGTTTCTTGTAATGCTTTTAAATATACATTATATGAATTAATGCAACTTATAAAAAGATAGAATTTTTATATTGGACTGAGTTTATCTGTAAAGGCATTCAATGGCTATGATATAAGTGACCTCCCCTACCCCCCCTCTTAACAAAAAAAAAAAAAAAATTGGTTTCAAGCTGTGACTAGCAATTAGCAGAAAAGAATGCCTAAAGGCCATAAACTGATCTGTGTATTCAGCCAGATCTAAAGAATTGGCTAAGTCTAGATTGTGATTTGGTCAGTCCTAATCAGGCCCCTTTGGTGTTGTTGATTAGATTATGAAAAACACATAAAAAAACCCATAGGAAGCACAACATGCCAAAATGCCTTTAAGACAGGTCTTTCAACATCCTTTGTCTATAAAATGAAACATCCCTGGCTTGGAACTCACCAGCCCGTTCTTGGACTTGAAACCCAAGAATAGTCTTTAACACTTTAGGTTGGCTCTCAGCTTTCACCAGAATTGTAGAAGCTGGAAGCCAAACCAAAGGGTTAGAGATTATTCTTGAGTTTCAAGTTTTTAAGAAATGGTTGGTGAATTCCAAGCCTGGTTTGATCTTAAGATGCCTTGAGCTTTTGGCCATTCTATTTTTCAAGCAGAGAATTATTTCAAATATAGTAACTGATATTTTAGGCCATTGTGTCCTTCCTTAAAACAAGCATATAATTGCAAGACATACAATTACTTTGCATGATACAAATTTTGTTTAACATCTTCACAAAACATTAACAGATATACTAACAAAATACTTCATCTAAATAGTGACCAAGATATACCCTTTACCCTATATTCAATATTCAGACAACTAAATTCTAAATGCTAAGGAAATTGTTTGTGCCAGGTAAAGTTGTTAGAATATGTTACAACTCCCTCATGGATCGGAGATTTTGCCTTAACTCTCAAAGTGCTAATATTATATAGTGAACTCTTCCATATTTCATCCAAGAACAGTCCATCTTATGTTTGCAAGAATGGATTTTTTGACTAAGTCTTATTTTAGATAATAGTGTAGATTGTGTCTGATTTGGAGCTTCAGTTTGTATCTGCCAACTGGGTTCCAACCATGAAAAGTAAAAACATTATGACAAGTGTTTTATCTATAAGCAGCAAGCTTTTGTCCTTTATAGTTCTTTTAAGGTATGTACAAAAGCACTTAAGGATCAGGGGGCTGAAAATAAACTCTCTCTTTTAGACTTTAAGCCTTCCTCTTTTTCATTAGAGGAAGAGTTAAAGTTATAAAAATGACAAGTTAACTGACTCAGAGTTTTTATATCCAATTTAAACTTTAGTTGACATGTAGTGTAGGCTACAATAGCCCTCCTGTGTCATGCCTTTAAGCGGTAGCATTTTTCTTTGAATGCTTCCAATATATCTCCACAGAGAACAGTCCACCTACAATTTTAGCTCACCTGACCAATAGTGTGGTTAATAATGAACTGTCACAGTCATTCTTTTTCTGTCCTTCCATCAGTTTTTTTCTTTGAAATTCTTCTTCCCCTGAACAATTATTTAATTTTCACCAGATTTGGCCTGAAACACCATGGCATTGATCTCTCTCATGCTCATTTAAATAGTTCTACTCCAGATAGTAACCAGATCTAAAATGGGAAACAACCTTTTGAACATCTTCTTGTCTGAAACTACTGTATAAGCATTAGATATTATGCCCTACAAAGTTTGTTCATATTGTGACCTTGGGGTAAAAACTTCGAAAATCATTTTGCCCCGAACTGTAAAGTCTGAGGGTTTCTCATTTTGCATGTTGCATTGCTTAATGTTTTTACATGAACTGAATTCAGGTACTACCACTGTGGATAAATATGGCATTGCCCAAAGGACGTTACTATTGTTAGAAAAACATCCAAGCCTCCTTAGTGGCAAAACTGGTCCAGTTAGAATACACAAATGTTTTTGTTGACAGTTTATTGATTTCATAAAAAGAAAGATTACCAAGTTTGGAATTGTAGGTGAGCTATTAAAAGGACACCATTGCTTGCATGTTTTCAGAAAATTGTCCTCTGTTTAGATTTTGTAAAGTCTAACAGTGATGATAATGCTGATTGTTGAAGCTTCTAGTTCAAAGTCAGCACTGTTGATAATTTCTGACCTTCATTGAAAAGCGTTTTAATTATTGACAATCAGGATGTTAAAGGACACCCAAGTAGATGTAACACTTCCATAACTATGTAGCAAACAGTCATATCTAGGTCAAAATAGAAATGGCAACACAACTAATTATATCCAATGTATAATTTAGTTTGTAGTGCACGTTACAAGACCCGCCCTGGGTTGTCTTACCATTACAACCATTTTCATAATGGTATGCTGGAGCCCGAGGAGCCCGAACCGTCGCCCAAGTCTGTAGGTAAGTGTTGAAGTGTTGTGCCATGGGTGTTCTTGTAGATGGGTCAGGGGTAATTCTTGAAAGGTATTACAGACTAATGTGTGATAATTAACCGTCTACCCCACAAGTAGTTTGGGTATGAGAATTAAGTTGAATGCTTATATTGAAGTCATGTAGCATCTATCTAAATAGGAAGCATTCAAATGTACATCAAGGTGTAGTCTTAGTGTTAGATCTTGGTAGATCTGAAAACAGTTCTGGTCATGAATTGAAAACTGATGCGGAACTGCATGTACACAGAGCTGGGCAAGATGGATGTTGTACAATGTAAGGACCTAGATATGATTGTACTAAACTCTTCTTCTGATCAGTGGCCACAGTATCTGCCATTCTGATATAAATATGTTTCTTAAAAACACCCCCACTAAAGGATAAAAGGACTGGTTCACAGTGAAAAATGGAAGAGTTTTTGTAAGAAATTATTTGTGTTTGTTATTGTTTCAATTAAATGAAATGGTTTTCTGCTCTGCACCATTTCAAAATTTTGAAACAAAAATATTGCCTTGCCTGCTTTTAAGTTATACTTGCTGAAAAAGAGGTTAAGAAAAAGTTTTATTTTCTGTATTTCAAAATGTACCAAATTTTTGATTATCTTTATAATGATACTTTTCAATGAGCAACCCCTTTCCCAGCTACAAAGTGATCCCTTAGACTGTGCATAAAGTACTCCTTAGAGATTAGTCTTCCCATACCTTACTTAAACTTGTAACTTGTAGACCAGACTAGCACAGTTTTTCTCTAATCAGTGCTTGGGGTTTTGTACTTGACATATACACTGTGTGTTCTGTTGAAATTTATTTCCAAATTTTCTGTATTCTTTGGTTTTGTTATTGGCTACCATTGATCTACATTTTCTGATAACTATATCTTGTACTTGCACCAAGCCTGCAGTTTTGCAGAGCTGATCTTTATTTTGGGAATTAGAATTCTGTCTAACATGTTTCTCTGTTTGACTGTTTCAGTTGCATGTTTTGGTGTGGGCTTTTAATTCTTGCTGTCCAAAAGGCATAATCTGAATATTTTCTAATAATGTGAACAATTTATGCAACTTATTCAAATATACAGAACCTTCTTCTTGTTCAGAGCTCAGTCAGATATTTTTCTAAAAACACCTCCCAAAAATCATAAAAGAACGTTTGAATTTTAGCGGCAACTTTTTCATTTTGCAGCCAAAAGGGATAGATTTAAACTTTCAGGCCAGTAGCAAGTTTGGAATTGATAAATCTGTAGACCAGACTAGCACATTTACTGTGTTTTCTAAGTAATTCTTTGGCTTTATTATAGACATACACATTATGTGCTTATATTTTCCCATGTCTTATGTTGATCTGAAGTATGTAAATCTATTTTGCAATTTTTGAACTGTTGGTCTCAAAATGAATAGCTTGGTGAGCTAAAGTTCATAGTTCTTTTGATTTTAATTTTATTTTTAAGGTATAATATTTTTTCCAATATTTGATGACCACTGATGGTTGTAAATAGACTCCAGAATGTTACAGACTAAGAGTTGGATCTCAACGTATGAAACTTTTTTAGCTTGGACTCTCTCTCATGGTTGATATTCTAAGCATTTCATTGGACAAAGTTTGATCATGTGATTTATTTCAGCCAACCACATCCATAGATATCTCATGTTTGAGAATGAGTCCATGCCCATGGAAGTTTGATAACCTCAGATCCTGTTTCTTTAATCTGCAACATTCATAATCCATTTTCTGAAATGAAGTACTGAGAGGTCATGGAGAAAAAATTAATGTTTGATCATCTGAAAGGAATTACCAAAAAGCTTGAAATCTTATCTCTGCAGTGACAGAATGCAGCTCAATGGTAGTCTTGCCAATTTCTTACAAAATTAATCTTTGTTCTGTTTCATGTATTATTTGAGCATTTCCATGAGAAAAGGTCTTGTATCACAAAGCATTGGAATTTCTGAACAATTCTGGAAAAGATGTCAGACATTGATATCTGCATAACATCAGGGTAAAATTAGAAAGTTTTAAAACTTATTTACGATTTTCTTGTTTAAGAACAAAATGCTGATACATTGTATTATGATTTATGACCGATGAACACAAGTAAATAATAGGGAATTAATCCATTTTCTCTAGTACTAGTAGTGTATAGTCAAAAAGTTTGACCAAGCTTTGTGGCTCAGTGGTTGAAGTCACTACCTTGAAATCACTTTGCCCTTAATGGCTGTGGGTTTGACTCCCAGTTTGCTATTCAATCTTTTATATGAAGAAGCAATCCAGCTGGCTTGCAAAATGGTGGTGGTTCTACAGAGGGTTTTCCTTCACTTTGAAAAGCTAGAAAAGTCATCATATGACAGTAATTGTGTTGGTGTGACTAAAACTCAGGTAACAAAGACATTGGAGGGGCCTTCATAACTCAGTACTTTAATTTGGTAACTTGGGGTCACATGGCACCTTCTGTGAGGTCAGGGGTTTGAATCTCAATTTCGAGTCTTAAATCTTCATGTGTCGAAGCTATCTTGCATGGGATTGGTGGTTAAGGCAAGGACACGTGGGGTTTTTCCTCCACCATTGAAGGCTAGAAAAGTGGCTATTTGACCTGAAATGTGATGGTGTAATTTAAAACATAAAAACCAAACAAACAATTGAACTGGAAATCTGGATTTTTCCCAATTAGTAGTGATACAAACAACGTTAATGACTTTTTGAAAACGCTATTGCATGCTGTATTGAGCAGACATTGTAGTAGAAGATTTTAATAAACTATTTTAGTGGTAAAATGTAACAATAAACCTTTTCTAGTGGAATAGCTCGTTTATGTATTTCCTTTCATTTTCAAGCATAGGCAGAAAAGATTGCCCAAAAAAAAAAATCTGTGAAGTTAAGTCATGAAGTCATTGAGACCATGCATATATTCTATGACAGATTATTTTTGAAACTAATTTGTTTGGAATTTAATGCCTTTGACTATTGTCCACTAACAGGTTTCCTGCTTAGTTTGGCTATCTAAAAGATGGTGATAAAATTATCAGATCCTTAACTTTGCCATTTCTGTTGGGGAAATGTGATCGGCATAATGTTTTAATGCACATGCTTGATTATGATGTGTGTTTAGTTTTGAGATTATATTATCTAGATACCTATGGATCTGTAGGCATGAAGGCAAAGATAGATTGAAATTATAAGATTGGAAATTTTAAAAGGATTTCAAACAAAAATAGTCAAAGATTTTGATATGATAGGCATTTTAGCATCAATTGAAAAATTGTCAAGCTCAATTTCCAAGCCCGTAAGAAGAAAATATTTGGAAAATTATGATTGCAAGTACCACTGGGAATTTACAACAATTTAAGTTTGAACCATAAGATAATAGCACTATGTTAAAAATAGACAATCTTATAAGAGTTTACATTTTATACCAAAATTTGGTAAATAAGTTCAGGAATTTGTTATCATATAAGCCTTAGCTGAAAGAATACCACTTCCCTGGGCAAATTTGATAAATATGGTATAAAATAACAATGAGTGTAAGATTCCTTTTTATCATATGTCACAATTCCATTGAACTAACATTTTTCTAATCAAAATTGTCATAGGTTGTTTTACACATGTGTTATACCAAAACTTAATGCATAGGTGTATCAACCTACTTATTACATATGGCATATGTTGAAATGTAGATTCACCTGATGCACAATTGTCAACAGATCTGTTTGGTTTTATTGATAAGTTAATAAGCTCTCTTATTATGTTAGTGGATCAGAGATCTCTTACATTCATGTTGTGTGTTGTTTTCCTGATGTTTAAATGCAAGTCTGATATATTTCTGTCTCAGTTAAAACTCCTCCAAAACCAGCTAAGGAGGAGAAAGGTGAGTTTTTTCTGTTTCTATGGCAACACTTCCTTAGTACTTAACAATATAAATGAGGAGTTCTTTTTTATTTTAATCATTTTTTTTTTCTGTTGCTAAAACAAAATCAGAATTTGTCACTATGCACCGGGCTTTGCTTTAGCTTACAAACACAAATTGTCTTAAAAATTTGTTCACAATTGCAAAAACACTTTTTAAAAAAAAAAAACAAAACAACTCTGCTTGCTAAACACTGGAGGAGATGACATTGTCAATAACACTTTCATGTCTCTGTCTCAGTTTCTTCAATAAAACTTTTATAATGATTTATACTATTTTCTATGAAATTCTGTCAGAAAGATTGCTGTTACAGTAGTGAATATTGCAATGTGATACTTGATACCTTAATCTTCTATGCAACAGTACAAGAGAAGAAAGATTTTATTTCTATTTTGTAATGAGTTTGATTGAAGTAACTGTGTCATTTAAAACTAATACTTTGTGTCTTTGATATCTAATGTATGGTCTATTTTTACATTTTTATTTTTTAACTGTTAAACAACTGTTAAACGTATACAACAAGAAATCAACCTTCTAGTTATAAAATGGTTCTGAATAAGGATAAAGATGAAGATGAAGCAATTAAAAGCTTAGAGCAGGACAGGCTTCTTTAGTTCAAAATAAGATGCTCTGGATGAGGCTCTGTCTCGGGGTTACCCTAGTTTTAGAGCACTGATACTACCTGCTTTTAACACCAAAACTCCACTCTATCCTCTACGTACCATCCTT
>JAULCC010485491.1:0-10914 GCA_032358795.1 Nuttallia obscurata | reverse complement strand
AAATATTGCCTTTTGAAAATAATTATTTTGGCTACAATCAAAGTTCAAAGCGTATTGTATAATAGTATTATCTACAATTCTGCCAGTTCAAAGCTTCCTTATTTTTACAAATAACTTTATACGACAAAAAGGACCTACTTTAAACAAAGCACTGAGAAAAGTTCTAATTTTCTGTGTTAGTCTTGTCTGTTGTTGCATGTTTACACGTAAAACAACCATCAGTTACAAGTACATATGTTGAACCCAATAGTACCAAGGTGGCCATCATGCATGATATTATAATTGAAGGTCTTACGGTAGAATATATCAAAATGAGGCCAAACATCACAGTTTTAATCCCAGGCACCTAGGTTGGCAGCATTGCTCTGTGATGTTAACATTAACCTCGGTGCTGTTTGTTGTTTGAGCGATGATGGCAAATCAATTCTTAAAAAAATGTTGTAAAATTATAATACACAACGTCAATTTAAAAAAACTTCAGTAAATCGTCGCTTCAAAAGAAAAAGGACACCAAAGGCTTATTGTTAGCCTTTTCTCCCCTCTGTATGCATAATATTAAAGTTTGATTTTGTCTCCGGTTTGTCAGATTTGAATTAGCCTGTCAATCATATCAGCCACCCTACTTGTTTATACAAAAGATGACTTATTTAAAACATATATCGAAATGTAAGGTTTGTTAGACTGAATTGGGAAAGCGTTTATATTGCTGAGAGTTTCCATTCTGTGCTGAAAAAACCAAGACATTTAACATGTATATATAAAGTAAAAGTGAACGACGTGAGAAACACGAATGCGTTTGATTGTGAATGTAAAATATAATCCTAAACAACCATGGAGCCAGAAGTCAATGTTAAATCTTAAAATCAAAGTTATAACAAAATCTGCAAAGAAAGTGTCGAAAAGGTCGGATAACTATTGCGTACAGACGTGAAGGTAAAAATAGAAAATGTCTAGTTACGCCTTTATTGACAGGGTGTTGGTTTTGATAATGTTACTTTAACAATAACATTTCGGTTAACTCAATACAATTTACAACCACGAGAAGATTATAAAATAATTTTGAAGTCACCTTTTGAGTTCGAATCTTTACCTCTCAAGACTTAGGCCATGGTGTAAGCTAATTATATCGGTGTGTGTGTGTGTGTGTGTGTGTGTGTGTGTGTGTGTGTGTGGTGGGACGGGGGGGGGCTCCGTGGCAATTTATAATTTATAATTTACACTTTCAAGTAGATCTGATTGGTGTTCGTAAGTGACGAATTATATAACCCCTTGTTGCGTTTGAATTTATGATTTGATATCTTAATAGCAAACACAAGAGACAGTCACTGTCTGTTTGCTATTAGATCTAAGTTTTCCCTGATAATTTCATCTGCGTTTATGATAATTTTATAATTGTCTCTTTTTTATCATTCGTGTAGTATTGAGCATGCTCTCCTGTATTGTCTCATTCCTTACTGAAGTGTTTTCCTGTCTTTCACTGCGAATCAAATCAGCGATAGTGCTATGTATTTTAGCCATGTTTAATTAGCAAAAGTGCCTACCCGCCATATTGAATCGTAGATTCTAGATGAAATCGCTTCTCGGATCGGTGGATGCAACATGGCATTAAATCACAAATCAAAACAATACGAATATCATTCCGTTATGCACAATAAATCATTTGCTGGCGTTATGATTCACTCGTCATATTGAAAACATTAAACAGTTTACAAATTGATCTGCTCAGTATAACTAAACAGAGGCACTCAGGTTACATATTTTAGATAAATTTATAATATTAATTAGATAATACATTTCAGATTTAAGTAAACACGTCAAAATGTATACTGAGAAATACTTATGATATCATTTCTTATCTTTAACGCTTTTAACTAAATAATGTAAGTTTATTAATTGTCTGTTCATTTTAAAGTCTAAAACAAAACCACGTGACATCACACCTGACCTTTAACAAATAAGAAGTACGTTAGTAATTAAGAGTTCAGACAAACAGCAGCATAGCCAGTGTGTGGCACGTGTATATCTTGTCATGATTGTTACATATGATACAGTTAAACGTTCGTAACATTATAATTAAAAGTTCAATTCATTTAACGTATCCAAATGATATTCAAACATCGTATAATTTAACGTTCGTTATATATAGCACGTTTTAACATTATTTACATATAGTATATTTTAAATCGTATAAACTATGCTTAAATAAAGGCATATGTAAACGTTATTTCCATTGTATTATTTATCGTTAGTTATGTATTGTACATTTTAAACTTCGTTAAACAAACTCTAATGATGTTTTCTTAAATCGTTAAGTTACACGTTTCTTACATCATTTCATATTTACAAATGGTATACTGTAACGTTCAATATTTTTTCAATATTTTCTAATGTTTTTGTACTCGTCTGTTACATGCGGTATATTTTAGCGTCCGATACGTATTGTTTATATATACACACATGCGGTATCTCTTAACATTCGTTACATTTCTGTTTATATCTTTAGTACTTCTTAACATTCGTTACATTTTGTTTATATCTTTGGTATCTCTTAACATTCGTTACATTTTGTTTATATCAACACACATGTGGTATCTCTTAACATTCGTTACATTTTGTTTATATAAACACACATGTGGTATCTCTTAACTTTGGTTACATTTTGTTTATATCAAAACACACAAGTGGTATCTCTTAAGGTTGGTTACATTTTGTTAATAGCAATACACACGTGGTACCTCTTACATTTGGTTACATTTAATTTATTTTCATATATAATATAAATACTTATTTTATTGATACATGACTATGATGATGACAACTGAAATTAAGCAAAGAAAACGTGTTTTAGCAAATATACAAGGGTAAAGCTAATTAATGGCACTCATTGTCGATAAAGTTGTTGATTAGATTAATTAAAATAAAATAAGACTGTATCAAAAGAATCAACTATCATGTTTACATTGAAGTATGCTTTCTGATAAATATCCATAAAATATCTGCAATGCAATCTTATTGAAATTCCTCATAACAAGCGTTTGCAAAAAATATATCATTCGTTGAAAGTGCTATTGTCTTTAGTAAAGGTGTATATTCTTTTATTTTTGAATTTTGGACAAGGATGTCACGTTTGTTTAGGAGTATAAGGATATGCAATTGCTTGTTTTGTATAAGTACCGTCATTTTTAGTATTGTTAAGGTATGTCCAATAGAAAAGAAAATCTAGGTATGAACAGCCTTGTACAGTTCATTTGTCTTTATCAGACTATTTTAGTAAGCTATTGTGTCAAACAAATATCAGAAATATATTGTTTCAGTTTTTGCATCTTGGACAAAATTATGCAGAAGCGTAATGTTCTTTTGAGCCATATCACACAGAATGCTATTAAAATGTCTAACACTAACTTTCCTTGATTTTATTTAACCGCTTTTATATTTTATCTCTTTTTTATATACATTACCCTCATTTAATGATAATATAACATCTTTAATAAAACTGTTAATATTTGTGTTACGGTCAAGAATACAATCACGAGCCGCTCGCATATGAAAACAACCATAATCGCTTCACGCATCTCTAGTTACCAACTCTACTTCAGAAATCTGAAATATAATGTTGTAATTTAAGTAGCTATAAACTTGTCAAAAGATTGAAGTCTAATATTGAAACTAATTGATATTTCGTTATAAGATGCCAGCTATTTGTCTTTATGGAACATTGTCTAAAAGCGACAGCTATGTATTTGTTTGGTGAATTTGACTGCTGTTTGACGGCAAACGAAAGAAAGAGTGTATTAGATGTCAATATAGCTTTTTTTCCAAGTGTAGTACTAATAACTTGAGTATTGTTGCGTCACGTACACTCGATTTGAGGGGATAATGAACAACAAATAAGTGCCTGAATACTTTCAACCAATGTTATTCCAGCGAAGAAATAAAGAAATCGAAGAGAATCAATAGCCTCGTTTAACTAATTTATCGTTGATCTGAACTTCTTTATGGTATGTCTCGTAAACCAATGCACACTTATGTAAGTTTTCGCCTGAAACAAACTTTCACAGAATCTTCTTGTGCATTTTGCAGTATTATCGCCGTGAGAGAACTACTTCTTAACGTATTTATCAATGCTGCTGATAGCTTTGATCTGTATAACTAAATTTGAACGTCCTTCGCAGACAGTTAACTGTTTGTGAACATATTTCATTCGACGGAAACGCTTGTTTCTGTTTAAAACTAGTTGCAGATAAAACATATGATTTATTGGTTAGGGAAAGTTAAAATTCTAAAGGAACGTGCTTGTTTAGCCCTGTTGCTATTATTGAGGACGAATTTGAATTGCCGTACTTTACTTTGCCAGATAACTGGACAGGGCTGATACCAATGTGGCTATATTATCCAGAGTTTATTTAGTGCGAGCATGTAACAGTTATGTACTGTTATCCACTTTAGATACATTTTTAAGGATGATAAAATTGCCCTGTTGATGCCTTTATGACATTTTGTCAGTATTATTGTTTCCGTATGTATTGATCTGTCTTTGAAGTAAAGAGAGAGTGTTTAAACTGACATTCCCCAGCCGTGTAAACGTGATATACAAAGTAAGAAGATGGCTGACATATCACGTTCAATATTTAACAGCTCGACTCATACCTTGCTTTATTGAAATTATCACATGGGCCAAGATTACGCAATACTCTTAAAGATTAAATCAGGCAAAGTGATAGATGTAAAAACTAGATTGGTATTGATACTGAAAAGGACTATATGCCTGATCTAAATGACAAATACGTTAGAAAACAAGGAAGGGGCAATGTATTTCTAGTTTCTTGCGCAATACAACAATAGTCTTGAACACTATTCAATACCGTGAATGTCTGGGGAACATTAATATTTCGTAAAGACAATTACAGAACAGGTAACACAATACTCGTAATTATGCTTCTGCACACTAAATGATCGTTGTCTCAGACAGATTTAACTTTTAAAATATATTTCTATATTGAAGCTATCACATAAATCACTGACCAATAAACGTTCATAATAGATTTACTATTCTATACTGATACCAGACAATAAAACCCAATTGTAACCGGTATTTCTACACACTAAATACTGCACCGGTTTTTCTACAGGGGACTTTGTTAAACTTGGAAGATTAACCTTTAAGTCATATACACAGGCATTTTAATAAATAAAATATTAATTGAATATAGTCTATTATTTTTTAACCACAGATTTTAGTTTAAGGTATATCGTCACCGGAATTCAAATGTCAAAATCTTGTTAGGCGTTTCCTTGATCCCATTTTGCGTTAGAAACTCGCATGGTCATTGTTTAGCCAACCGGTAACTGCATTGGCGGATTCAAAGAGGGGGAGGGTCGGACCCGGTGCGCACCCCTCTAAAATGCTCCATGTAATGTTAAAACCGATTTTAATAAGCCTATTTAATTGCTCCGGAAAATAGTGTAGAGTTCTTAAAATATCAAGAGGCTGCAAATCTAGCGTACATCTACATCTAATGAATAGCAAATGATTAAATAGATTGAAGATTTTCTAAATTACTGACTGTCAGACTTACTAGGTGTGTGTGTGGGTGGGGGGATAGCGTGTTTGAACATCGTTGAAATATCAGTCATACGGAATCAACGTACGGAGCATTTGCTGAAAATGAATACATGTACTAGAATTATTTTCCAAATTATTTGACATGAAATTTGAATGTACACAACTCTGTTGACATTCAATTATACATCTTTAAATGTATTACATGTAAAAACATTTGGAGAAGGAATCAAGTTTTTTAGCGAATTTGAAGGAAAATAATTTTGCCAAGAAAAGCAACTCTGTTTTTACCATAATTTTCAAACCAATATGTTTTAAGTACGATTTTCTTCAAAATGACGCGGTGAAATGTTTTAATATTGAGCATAGTAGTAGTATATAAAATGTTATATCAGAAATTGGAAGGTAAACATAACATTTGACAGCTTCTGTTTTTTGCAGTGAAGGATTTTGATGAAAATCCGTTTGTTTGCTTTTCTAAGAAATTAAAAAAAATCTTGAACATTGAATTTTAAAAGTCACTGTTTATGTGAACATTGACATGTTAATGAAGTGTTTATCTGGAATATTACAACTGTATCTCATATATAAATATGTTTATTTATTATTTTCTAAAAAAGTATGATTTTTAGAAAAAAGGAGATATTCCAAGAAAATGTTACGGTGAAGTTGTTTTATTTTACCAAAAAAACATTGTATTTGCATAGCCTTATCACCAGTGAAACATTTAGATATTTCTGACATCATGTTTTTTACAACACGCCAAACACATTAACCACATCATACAACTACCATGTGTGAACTATAGAATATTTATAACAGAACCGTTGTTGCTCCCATAAGATGAACTGGATTTATTGTTGTCGATTTCTCATTTGCTGTTGACTGTTTATGATTTAAAGAAGCGTAGGATTGATTGTATGCTTGTAATTTTACCTGAATACACGTTTATTTCTTTTAGATAATCACAAACAAGTCCTATCAGCAGAACCAGTTCTTCTTTGACAACTATTTAAAAACGTGAGTTTGCTCGTTAGTTTTATACAAATGTCATTAAAACGTTGTTCGTTAGAACACGGAAATTACTCGTTAAAGCATATACGAGAAAACCTATTTGCTGTTATTCTCTGAAATGCTGATATTCGCTGCAGAGAATCCCAGAAAGCAGTAATTTCTCGCTTATCTACCGACTTGTGCAATTTAGATAAAGCTGTCTCATAGACACAATACATTCTGGGTCAAATGTTTGTTTGGTGAATTTTTTTTACGATAGATACAATCGTTGCTTGACTAAACTAAGAACAAGGTAAAGACAAGAAGTCCAAACTCGCTGCTGATAAACGAAGAACTAATATAAAACATTTAAATATGATGCTTATGTTGTTTCTTTTTACATGTAGTTTTACCATTAAATTTACCAATAATTGCTGTATTGCAACAATCCAGTAAAATAACTAGAAATAAATTGAGACCCTAGCAAACTAAAAAATGAGTTTCAAAATGGCCACCAAAATACATTAATTTCCTAAAAAAAATCACACATACGCATTTAAAGCCATACCTATCCATTGTACATCATTTGGTAATATCACACAATGTAAATAAATTCTAAGCGAAAATATCGAAGTTGGCTGATTTCAACAAAACCGTTAAAATACATTAATTTCTTCATAATATGACATACACACACATTTAAAGCAATGTTGTTTTGTTTTGTTTTTTCATTCAACAGTACAGCAATTGGTAATGTTACACACTTTAGATATGTGCCAGCAAAAAAAGCAAAGATGACTGCCATTGCAGCCATTTTCAAAATGGCTACCAAAATACATTAACTCTACTTTTAACGTGTGCATCACATCTTTCATTCTGCATTTTTTGGGAAAATACATGTACAATATGTGTTGATAGAAATGACATGAGGGTCAAGCAAAATTAAGAAAGGTATAACAGCCATGGTGGCCATTTTCAAAATGAACATGAATTACATTAATATCGTATGATTAAGTTTTGTTTTAAGAGTACTACATTTGGTACATTAGTTTATTTTTCATTGAAATATATCAAGGAAATACTGAACAATCTCTTTATGACAACTAGACTTTATGTCTTAATTTGTGACTTTATCATCTAGTGTGCATATTCAGAATATATTATTAGTTCAAATACATTTTTTTTATCTTTATACGTTGGTACACATTGAATAATACTTATAACACTCATTGTTTATTTTTTTAAATATTTAAAATCGTTTGGGTAATATAATTATATGTTTATAACAATATACACAAAACACAATTACTCAAACGCGATAATTTACATGCACTAGTGTTACAATTAAATATAAGCATTATGTCACATTTGAATAAGATAGACTTCACAACTACCGATAATCTGACGATAATAATGTGTACAAAATTTCCATATTAACACTTGCATAATGGCAATGACGACTAATTTGTTCATTTTCTCCAAAGCAACCCACGTGCTCTATCCTGCATTCCAAAAAGAATTGTTACCAACTTCACACCCTTGTCAACTGTTTACTTTCAGTTAGCTTGTACAGCCTGTAGTGGGTCGGTTGGTCTACCAAGGGATAACTAGGACCATATAAAGCTGGAAATTTCGCCATATGACCTGAACTGTGTCAGCTGGACTTAAAACCCAAATAAGCAATCAAATTTCCTACTTTCTTGAATATGTATACTTCTTTTCTCATATACTTTCGGGAACACCACCCAACTGCCTAATGTGTTGGATTTAAGTACGACCTTCAATGTATCTGTATCCACTTCTCTCATGTTTTGTCAAATAGATACGTTCAACCTGATAGGAAAATACTTCTTCAACAAAAACTTAATAGTTTAACATGTACTTATTCTTGTTCAACACAAGGTTTTAAGTATTTTACAGCCCATTCAACAGATATGACATATCTAGATTGCTTAAGCACCAAATGTGTCTTAACGTCAAATGGTCGTTTATCATGTGGATGTGCAATAGGTTTTACATATATATAAACGTAGCCGATTGAATTTATACCACCTAAAACTATTTCAACTAAGGCCCTTAGATAAGGGATATATTATGTGGATAACAGTATATTACATCCTGTTTGTGTACTTGTAGTTATAAAATGTTGCTTTGCTCGGTGTTGTCTTTAAGTTTTAATACATATACAATTTATTTGCCTAGTTGTCATAATTTTGTAATATACAGTTCAAAAAGACCTGCCAGTTTAAATGTAGGACTTACATCGCTATCCGAATGAACAGTGCAGCACATTGCAACTGTTTATAGAAAGAATCTCATCAAATCTACATTCAGATCTTAGACCTCTAAAACATTTGCAATGGTAGCCTGTCCTCTATGATATAAAATTGTAATAATCACATTTCAAATAAAAGCACTGTATTATTTAGCTCAAAAGCATCTGTCTCGTTGTATTGTTATATATATATAAACCAGTTTGGTTTGTTCATCATTTGCCAAAATGGCATTAAATACATATGTGCAATATATATACTGTACATACGTATTTAATGCCATCTTGGCAATCGGCGCTATATGACCTATTAAGTGTCGCGGTGCCGTTAAACCCAACTCAATCAATCAATCAACCATCTTGGCAAATGATGAAAAAACCAAACTGGTCTTTACATCAGTAATGCTTATTTTTTGTCTCAGAATGTTGCAAGTTTTGGACTAGCTGTTTTCAAAGTTATTTTTGTATCAGTTACGCGAGGAGTTCTCTTCACAAAATTTTCATCAATTGCATAATAAAAGTAATTGGCCCAGTCTATACATCTTGCAGAACTGAAGATAAAACATCAACATCTTGAATCCGAATATTCTTCGTACTTTTTATCATCTGTTGTTTTTCACCGTTTTACCAGAATAACATGTGTTGCATAAAATATAATGGTTGCCCATTTGCGCATTGGTTTCACGAACATTACCCCCAGTACAGTTGTGATCAATTGTAAAAAGAACTTCGTCTTTTTGATCCGTTTAAGTGGTATTTACTTTCTGTTTAGCAAATCTACCGAATCTATCACGACTGGTTTTACTTATTCTTCATGTTGTAAACTGCAGTGTGACGTCACGGTACACAAGGAAATACCATTACAGGTCTAAAGCCTTCATTGGAAAGGTTTCAAAGGCCATAACTAGAGTTTAAAGAAACACTGCAACGATCTTACCATGAGACCGCATA
This sequence comes from Nuttallia obscurata, assembly GCA_032358795.1. NCBI lineage: Eukaryota > Metazoa > Mollusca > Bivalvia > Cardiida > Psammobiidae > Nuttallia > Nuttallia obscurata. Next base: position 1,138 of record JAULCC010485491.1, on the reverse strand, counting down.
CTACCTTACAAAAGTTTTTATGTACCAAAGAACAAAGTCAAGACAGAGACATATTATGGGTGTATTTAATAAAGTTCGTGCAAAAACACAGTCCCATTTACAGGCCTTGCGATGAACAAACATCAGAGATTATTCCATACTTCATTTTCATATACATTGTACAGGCCTTGCGATGAACAAACATCAGGGTTCGTTCCATACTTCATTTTTATATACATTGTACATGCTTTGCGATGAACAGACATCAGGGATCATTCCATACTTCATTTTCATATACATTGTACAGGCCTTGCGATGAACAGACATCAGGGATCTTTCCATACTTCATTTTCATATACATTGTACAGGCCTTGCGATGAACAGACATCAGGGATCATCCCATACTTCATTTTCATATACATTGTACAGGCCTTGCGATGAACAGACATCAGGGATCATTCCCTACTTCATTTTCATATACATTGTACAGGCCTTGCGATGAACAGACATCAGGGATCATTCCATACTTCATTTTCATATACATTGTACAGCCTATGCGATGAACAAACATCAGGGATCATTCCATACTTCATTTTCATATACATTATACAGGCCTTCCGATGAACAGACATCAGGGCTCATTCCATACTTCATTTTCATATACATTGTACAGGCCTTGCGATGAACAGACATCAGGGATCATTCCATACTCCATTTTCATATACATTGTACAGGCCTTGCGATGAACAGACATCAGGGTTCATTCCATACTTCATTTTCATATACATTGTACAGGCCTTGCGATGAACATACATCAGTGATCATTTCATACTCCATTTTCATATACATTGTACAGGCCTTGCGATCGAACAGACATCAGGGTTCATTCCATACTTCATTTTCATATACATTGTACAGGCCTTACGATGAACATACATCAGTGATCATTTCATACTCCATTTTCATATACATTGTACAGGACTTGCGATGAACATACATCAGTGATCATTCCATACTTTAGTCCCATATACAAGCCTTGCGATGAACTGACATCAGGGATCATACCATACTCTAGTCCCATATACAGGCCTTGCGATGAACAGACATCAGGGTTCATTCCATACTTCATTTTCATATACATTGTACAGGCCTTGCGATG